>BQNB010065865.1:0-34782 GCA_026074375.1 Tanacetum coccineum | reverse complement strand
TTAATTTTGAGGCATTTAAAACGATAAAATCTTCTATTGATAATCCTCCGAAGCTTGAGCTCAAAGATTTACCGTCTCATCTTGAATACGCGTTTTTAGAAGGAACCACTAAATTACCCGTTATAATTTCTAAATAGTTAAAAGATGAAGAAAAGGATGCCCTTTCAAAGGTTCTTAAGTCACACAAACAGGCCATCGCATGGAAAATCTCTAACATTAAGGGCATAGACCCCCGTTTTTGTACTCACAAGATCTTAATGGAAGATGATTTCAAACCGGCGGTTCAACATCAAAGGAGGGTGAGTCTGAAAATTCATGAGGTTATCAAAAAGGAAGTTAACAAACTCCTTGATGCCGGATTAATTTACCCTTTCTCTTATAGTCTGTGGGTGAGCCCCATTCATTGTGTGCCTAAAAAAGGTGGCATGACCGTAGTTGAAAATGAAGATAATGAGTTAATTCCTACTAGGTTAGTTATGGGATGAAGCATTTGTATTGATTACCGAAAGCTTAATGATGCTACTCGTAAAGATCATTTCCCGTTCCTTTCATGGAGCAAATTCTAGAACGTTTAGCAGGGAACGAATACTATTGCTTTTTAGATGGATTTTCTGAATATTTTCAAATTCCTATTGACCCACAAGACCAAGAGAAGACCACCTTAACTTGCTCTTATGGGACATTTGCCTACCTATGTATGCCTTTCGGTTTATGTAATGCTCCGGGCACGTTTTAAAGGTGCACGATGGCCATTTTCCACGATATAATCGAGGAAACAATGGAGGTCTTTATGGACGATTTCTCGGTCTTCGGGGATTCTTTCTCATCTTGCCTCTCCCAATTAGAAAAAATGCTCAAAAGGTGCGAAGACACCAACTTAGTTTTAAATTGGGAGAAGTGTCATTTCATGGTTAAAGAGGGCATTGTCCTCGGCCATAAAATTTCTAAATCCAGGATTGAGGTCGACAGAGCTAAATTTGATGTTATAGCTAAAATCCCTCATCCGACTTCCGTCAAAGGTGTCCAAAGTTTTTTAGGTCAGCCGGGTTCTATCGTCGCTTTATCCAAGATTTTTCTAAAATCGCCCGGCCGATGACCCATCTTCTAGAAAAAGAAACCCCGTTTATTTTCTCGAAAGAATGTATTGAAGCGTTTAATATACTTAAAAAGAAGTTAACCGAAGCCCCGATTTTAGTTGCCCCCGATTGGGACCTACCATTTGAAATTATGTGTGACGCTAGTGATTACGCGGTAGGTGCAGTCTTGGGGCAACGTAAGACCAAACATTTTTAGCCTATACACTATGCAAGTAAGACCATGACGGATGCTCAAGCTCATTACACGACTACGGAGAAAGAATTATTAGCCGTGGTGTACGCTTTCGAGAAATTCCGGCCTTACTTAGTCTTATCAAAGACCATAGTGTATACGGACCACTCGGCTCTCAAGTATCTTCTTGCTAAGCAAGATGCTAAACCGAGATTGCTCCGGTGGATTCTCCTACTCCAAGAATTTGATGTCATTATTCGTGATAAAAAAGGAGCGGAGAATCTTGCGGCCGACCATTTGTCTAGATTAGAAAATCCTCATCAAGATGATCTCGAGAAAAAGGAAATTACCAAAACATTTCCTCTCGAGACCCTTGGAATGATATCTTTTCGTGGTGATTCTAGTACCCCATGGTTTGCCGACATTGCAAATTACCATGCGGGGAATTTCGTTGTAAAAGGGATGTCGTCCCAACAAAAGAAAAAGTTCTTTAAGGATGTTAGGCATTATTTTTGGGAGACCCTACTTGGTTAGGGGGGATTTGTGCGGATCAAGTGATTAGACGATGTGTTCACGGCCAAGAAGCCGTTGATATCCTTACGGCTTGCCATAATGGACCCACCGGGGGACATCATGGTGCAAACTACACCGCTAAAAAAGTCTTTGATTTCGGTTTCTATTGGCCGATGATTTATCGCGATGCCCACGACATGGTTAAGTGTTGTGACTCGTGTCAACGTCAAGGCAAAATCTCGCAAAAAGACAAAATGCCTCAAAATGCAATTCAAGTATGCGAGATCTTTGACGTATGGGGCATCGATTTCATGGGCCCGTTCCCGTCTTCTCGAGGGAACAAATACATTCTCGTAGCCGTTGATTATTTGTCTAAATGGGTTGAAGCAAAAGCGCTCCCCACTAATGATGCTCGAGTTGTCGTTAAAATTTTAAAATCTCTCTTTGCCCGATTTGGAACTCATTGTGCTATAATTAGTGATCGTGGTACCCATTTTTGCAATGACCAATTCGCAAAGGTCATGCTTAAGTATGGAGTTACTCACCGTCTTTCTACCGCGTATCATCCACAAACGAGTGGACAAGTGGAGGTTTCAAATCGTGGTTTGAAACGTATCTTAGAAAGGACCGTAGGTGAAAATCGTGCTTCATGGTCCGATAAGTTAGATGATGCTTTATGGGCCTTCCGTACCGCTTTCAAAACACCCATCGGGTGCACTCCTTATAAGCTAGTGTACGGAAAGGTTTGTCATCTTCCTATTGAACTTGAACACAAGGCTTATTGGGCCTTGAAACATTGCAATTTTGACCTCAAGACTGCGGGTGATCATCGAAAAGTTCAAATGAATGAATTAAATGAACTCCGAGATCAAGCTTACGAGAATTCTTTAATCTACAAAGAAAAAACGAAGAATATTCATGACTCCGAGATTAAGAACCACGTTTTTAATGTTGGTGATCAAGTTCTTCTCTTCAATTCTCGATTAAAGATTTTCTTGGGCAAGCTCAAAACCCGTTAGACCAGACCATTCACCATTGCTCAAGTTTTCCCTTACGGAACCGTCGAGTTATCTTAAACCGACGGACCAAATTTCAAGGTGAATGGTCATAGACTCAAGCGCTACTTTGGAGGGGACATACCATCGATGGTTGTCTTAGATCTCCAAACTTTCCCCATGGACCACTAAATTCGGGGTCGTGTCAGGCTCGTGACTCGGTTAACAAAAACAAGCGCTTCGTAGGTGGCAACCCATGCTTATCCCTAGTAGTAATATATTAGTAAAATAAATATGAATAAGTGTGATGTGAGGAGGCTCGCCTCTTCCTTTCTTGTGTTTCGTGTTTTGTGTTTTATGTCCAGGATTTCCCGGATTATGAAGACTCTCATGCTCGTGGTTTTGTCCATCGTTCACCCGATCTTCTATCCTTCGCATGCTTATTTATGGGAATCTGATATCCTAGATCTTATTGACTAACGTTTATCTATTAGCATAATTAATAAACGACTTTAGATTTGCGTAGAGACCCCTTAATATTTGGATTAGTCCTTAAAATTAGTATGGGGGTGACAGTCTTACATTGAGGAAAATGTGTTGTTCTAGTATGGGGGGATCTTTCGATTTGATCTTGCTTGCATTTGCCTTCTCTTTACGTAACCCCGTTTTTCCATCAAAAATATGTGATTTTATGCCAAAATTAAAAAAATTTTCAACAAATAGTTATATGCTTTGACGTAGTTTGGTATTTTTAAGTATAAATTTTTGACTGAATCGAGAATTTTGCGCTATCGCTTGCCCATTTACTTTATTTAATTTTAGCTTTTGCTTGTCTTTTATACATGAAGCCTTTAAACGCGAGCTTCTAGCTTGAAAAAGCCAAGAGTTTGCAAAGTTTACATGATAGACTTTAAATTATGCAAATACTTGTTTTATTTAGAAAAGCATTCGCGGATCTTTTTAGTAAAGATTTTAAATTTGCGAAGAACAAAAAATGATAGAGTTTTATATAAGTTAGATGCTAAACATGGAGTAGTTGGTTCTCTTTAGAGCTCATAGAGGTTAATTGTGGCTTTTTGCTCCCATCAGCTTAATAAACGTTTATTTTATAATGGTTGAATAATTAAAGTTGTTTTGGTTTTCTGTGTTTCTTAGTTTAAAAAATTAAAAAACACTTTGTAGAGTTCCTTCTGTGAAATAAGGTACAATCGGGTTTCTATCCAGTGTTGTGGGGAAATAGGCTACCGATTCCTGACGGCTCGCTACAGGTTGTCTAGGTAGTTAAAAGACCACAGGACTTGAAATTTGGCTATAATAATAATAGTTATGTAATAAACCGAAGCCGAAATAAGACCACTACCTCTTGCCGGCTCACAACCGATGTGGTAGTCGTTTAAAGGGTGGAGGGTATTATTAATATAATATAAAATCTGTGGGCTTTCTGGATAAATGTTACTGCCTCTTTCCGGCTCATAACCGATGTGGCAAGTCTTAAAAGAAGGCCCAAGTAAGAATAATTATTCGAGAATGATAAAAGTTTGCTGCATCATGCTGGCTCACAACCGATGTTGAAGCCATTCAAAATGGGTCAAGGATACCGAGGTCGATATAAGACCTCCTGGACCTTGGTCGGGCTTGCATACCGATATGGCGTTATTTAAAGGGACCGAGGTTTAATAATGTTGCAATACATAATATAATAAAAGCATATTTTGACTCGGGGTTCATCTAATTAAAGCTTCCGTCTCTAGACTCGTTGCTGAGTTCTTTCGGATGAAACAAAAGGATAACCCCTATAATTGCTGGCGAAATTAGAACCTTAATGTGGACCTTATTCTCACCATATCGTCTCTTTAGGAAAGGATTTCAAACTATTTGTGGTCTAAACCGGGGTTTACTTTATATGAATAAGAATTTAATTTATTTATCACCAATAATAATAAATAATAAAAACCTTTAGATGTTTTAGGAATATAGGGAGCAGAATATTAGCTATGCATTCCACTATTAGTATTTTGTGTAGTGTTAGCATCTTAACTCTGTATTTAACATGATTTTTTTTATGCTTGGTTTGGGGCGGTGAAAATTCAAGGGACGATGATTTTTCCTTTTTGAGTTTCTTGTTCCGTGACCTTAATGTTTTAGTGTATGATATAATAAAATGCATATAAATGGGTTAAACGGTGGCTTATCAAAAACTATTGATTATTAATTCATCTTAGATGAACACTTAGCTACTTTTCAAGGTAAATAGTCTAAGGGGGTTGACATTTTTGGTTTTCTAAGTGTGTTTATGACATTGCGTGAGGACACGGCAATAGCTTAGTATGGGAGATTTTGGTATGTGCTTAAATTACACATCCTTTTACAAATAAAACGAGTATAAAGACCACATACATGACCAAAAATACATAAAAATGCATTGTATATGTGTATTTCGTAAATTGTGTCTTGCAGGTATGAATATGTCACAAAAAGGATAAAAATAAAGCAAATACGGACAAAACCAAGCACGGGAATGGAAAGAGTGCAAGAAATCAAAGCCGGATGCATATTTAACCTTAATGGACCAACCCGTACCCATTTTATTGGGCCGGATCAGCCCATTAAGAATAATACTTATAAAACCTTAAGCCTTTATTAAACAATCCAATCCATAAATCCATGATCCATTAATCTTGGCCCAAATTCAAGTCAAAGCCCAACTTCTATAACCCGAGTCAAAGAGTTGGTCAAACAAAGTATAAAAAAAAGGGGGAAAGATGGTTTTTACTATTCACCCTCCATCCCAAATCTCACCCTGCACCTCTGACACCCAATTAACCCAGCTTAAATGTAAATTAACCCTTCTAGATGGATATGACGCATGCAATGACGTTTTTGGTAGGCCACGCTGGCGATCCTGATAAATTTGATTGGACGATCTTATGGCACTGAAATCAAGGGCTCCCAATGATTGGTTTGGAATGAATGGACGAGATTGAAGGCTTGGGACGCTCCTCTAGGTTCTGGATCCTTCTCCTCTTATCTATAAAAGGAGGCTCACTCACATAGAGATGTGTAATCTAGCTGATAGTAATTTTAGCAGCTTATTAGTGTAGTTTTTTAGCTTATTGTTTTGTTTTAATGTATTTATTCTTTTAAAATCTTGTAAACATTTCAATATTAATAAAAGTATCAGTTCCTTTTAATTGTGCCTTTTAATTCTGTTTTTACTTTAAGAAATTTTGTTAAACGTGTGTTTGGATATAACATAATAAGCTTAATAAGCTCTTGATTACTTAATAAGCTAGCCTTTATTCAGTTTTGCTTGTCTTAAGCTAAACTGAATAAGTCATTCACCTTAAATCACACTCAAAATTACCTCGGCTTAACTTTTGGAAGATAAGCCAAACAAGGATGTGCTTATGGACCTCACCAGCTTGTTTCTAACAAGCTGGAGCTTGTAGATTAAGCTCTAAAGAGCATTATAAGTCCTTGTTTTGAGCAAAGGACAAGGTACTCTTTATATCTCATTTTATAGCTTAAAATTGTTTTAGCTTATTTTTGTTGCTTATTATTACTTACTAGTGCTTGTTTCTGCTTATTTTATCTTATTATTACTTAATATTGTCAGCTTATAGTTTAGAAAACATTAGATCTAGTTTTTATATAAAACAGTTTTAGAAAAGCCAAAACAAAAAATTTTGCTTAGGTTCTAGATAATGATTAGTGCTTATTTGTGGTTGAATATTGCTTAAAAGTTCTTCATATACTTAGATCTTGATCTGTTTTAAGTTTTATTGCTTTTATAAATATGTTTTTAAGCTAAAAATGGTTTTCTTTAAACTTAAAGGGTGTTTGGCACTAGCAGTACTAACTAGTTAGTACTGTTGGTTTTCTCTTTACCTCTTAATCAATTTTGTTAAGCCTAAATTAAGCTTAAAAATCAGTTTATTGGAGTTCTTAAGTTTTAAAATTCAGTTTTAAGGTTTAGTCTATCATTTTTTAGAATCTAAACTGCTCTTATATAAGATTTGTTTTAATATGATTTTAAGATCTTGTTTATACTTCATTTTGGTCCTAATATGCAGTAGAAACAAAGTGTAACAGGTTTGTATTGTCATTTGTGGTTTTGGTAAAAAAAAACTGTTACAAGTTTAGGTTTTTAGTTTTAAAAGCTTAAAAGTCACTTTTCAATCTCATGTTTAGATAAGTAAATGGAAGTTTTAGGTTCTGATAATTAGTGCACAAGCTTATTGTTGTATAAGCTCAATCTGTTTGAGCTTAGTTTGGGATTTAAAACTTATTTAGTAGCTTAAATATAGGGCTGCAGTTAGTACTTTAGTCTTTTATAAAAACTTGAAAAACCCAAATACACAAAATCTGCCTTAACTGCCATTTTCATTAGCTTTTATTCTAGATTAATTATGATCCACAATGCTTAAATATTGCTTAATCTAGTTCTTTGTAGTTCAAGCTAAATCTGTTTTGAAGTTTTAGACATTAGCTTATAGCTTAACCAGCTTAAAAATTAGCTTAAAAGTGCCTTATAATCTGTTTTCATAGCTTTTCACAATAATGGCTTATTTGATTCCCGAGCTTTCCAGCTTATTAAAGTGCTTATATTGGGTTTAGATTTGCTTATTAAGTTTGGATTAAGGTGCTTATAGCTTATTTGGCCTAGGTTTGAGCTTATTATAGCTCTTAAGCAAAATCAGTTTTGACTTAAAGCTTTTAAGCTTTAAAGTCAATATGTGACTTGTTCAAGCTTATTTCTGGCTTATTTTAAGTTTCTGAAAAAATGTTCCTTTTTTAAAAGTGCTTATTTTTGTCTAAACTCTAGCTGTTTTAAAAAAGAAATAAAAAAAAAATATTTTTTTCAAAAAGGTAAGGTCCAGGACTTGAACCTGCGACCTCACACACACACACACACACATTTAACATTGCGCCCTTGGGTCTTTTTCATAAGACCCTTGCTCTATTTATTTATTATACACATTTTCAGTTTTGGCTTATTAAGCTTATTTGCTTATTTCCAGCTTATTCAAATAAGCTGGTTAACCCATTTTATTTTTCTTAAGCTTAGAATAGATAAAAGTACTTTTCTTAATTTTTCCAGAATTTTATAAATTATTTTAACATTTTTTATAATATTTTTAGATTAAATTAGTTTTTAATTCATAAAAAATTAAATAAAAGTCAAAAAATATAATTCTTTTTTCTAAAATTCTTTTTTTATCATTTAGGACTTTTAAAAATTAAATTTGCATTTTTAGGGTTAAAGTTTGATAATTTAGGTTTATTAGTCGCGTTTTAGGATTCCCGTTAATCGTTTTCGTGCTTTAATATTTAATTGCTTTAGTTTTTAGTTGCCTTTACTTGCATTTGCGTTTGATTAGTAGAAATAGATTCCAAATTAAAAATCTTGATTATTCAGATCACGTGATCACGAACTTAAACGAGATTCTCAATTCACGCTTCATCGGGATACGACATCTGGGAAATAAATAATTGTTTGTCTCAAGCATATTTTTATCAAACGGGATCAACTCAATTTACTATAATTAGTTTGAGATTCATAAGTATTTATATTTAAATTATATATAAGACTATTTGTCTTCAAGTCAGTTGTGAAGAATTGTTGTGTTGTAGAATGATACCAGCTCAGTTATGTTTATTCCTTTCCTGGAGTTGGAAGTGTTGCAGTTGTTGTAGTTGGTAGCGCACTTACATTTGTACTGGTAGCCACTTAACTGTACACTTGAGTTCTTTCTACAACATGGCTTTTACCTTGGGTTTTACACTTTTCAAAGAAGCAAGTGCTTAAGCCAAAGTATCTAATCAACAGTCAACATTCACATCTGTTAACATACCAACTTTGGTTCTGCTAACACTCTCTACCAGTCAAAGTGTCCACCTATCAAACATAATCAACATCTTCTTAATCATTACCAGGGTAAATGTCTTCATCAGCATTCAATAGCATTTATACTAGTTGTGTGAGTAGCTCAAATCATCATCATAGCCGTCCATCTTGAGTGTTCTCCAAGGGGTATGATCACAACTATTGATTTATTTTGTCTAATAAAACATAATGGGATTGCCACAGTGGCTTATATTTTAGCTGGGAGGTGGGGTTATGGTTTAAGAGTGATGGTTTTGTTTGGTGGTGCAGAGGTCGAGGTGAGGAGAGTAACAGGGGTGGAGGAATAGTGTTGGCAGTAAAATAGGTTTCATATGTTTTGGGGATACAGGGTATAAGTTTATGGGTTATGGCAACTTTGGTCCCTCACGTTGTATAGAATGTTTGCAACCACAGTCCTTTGTGGTGTAAAAGTTTAAGGGAGTTGGCAAGTTTAATCCCTGAGGTTGTATTTTTTTGTTGCATGGAAAGTCCTTGTGGTGATATAAGACTAACAGCAGTTAAGTCTTAACAGTTTATGGGTTTTGGGCTTATTTTGCATTTTGGGCCTTAAATGGTTTTTATGAATTAACCATTTAAATGTCTTGATATTAATAGCTTAATGGACTGCCCCGGCCCATTAGATGGGTACGGGTGGGCCCATTAAGTATTTCTTCATTTACGGCTTCGGCTTTGACTTTGACTTTTGACTTTTTGGCTTTGACTTTGACTTTTTCACGCTTTTCCATCTCGTGCTCGGTTTTGACGGTTTTTGCTTCACTTTGGTCCTTTTTGTTGATATCCATTTCCTGCACAATATAAATGCAAAACACACAAATACAATGTATTTTTGGTATGTTTTTGGTCTTTTAAGTCTGTTTTTATCGGCAAAGGGTATGTGTAATTAAACACATACCAACCTTCACCCATTTCTGCTTGATCTTGTACCACCATTGTTTGGAATAATGGTGTTTCCCTTCCCGAAAAGCCTTTTCCTACCCTTCTCATATTCCCAAATATCTTCTTAGTGTGAGAGGGTGCAATGTAAATTCTCTTGTGACTTGCCATCCCATCAACTTGTTTATCTAAAAATACATGCACAAACCTTAGATACATTAAGAATTTACCCACATTATCCAAGTTCTTCACCATACTTTCAAAAATGTATTTTAAAAAGTTAAACTTCTGGTTTGTAGTTAAGCAGATAATTGCATATGCCATAGTGCTACTAAACTCATTCCATGCATTAGTCTTGGAACTTAGGCATTGTAAAACAGTATGAATAAAGAATTTTCTCATACCCCATCAGTGTAAGTTGTTCAAAGATAGTAGCATTGGGTAGACAATCAACACCATCAGCATCTTCTAGTTGAAGACCTCTTCTCACAGTTGATTCAGTTATGATTATCTTCTTTCTATCCACTAGGGCTTGTAACTGTACTTCTCCATTGACAGTTTTTGCCTTGACAGTAGCCCAGAATTGTTCAATACATGAAGTATAGATTGTAGGATTAACCGTTAATGCATGCTTAATAGAGTGTGCATTCAAGAAATCCACAATTTGTTCAAACCCTTCACTTTCTGTGGGTTTAGACAAGAACGCGACCATGTTATGAGTATCAGCAAACTTTAGGGTCGTCATTGTGTTGGGTTTTGATGATGTATGATGAAATTGAGTTAGGGTTTGTGATTAGAGAGTATTTGAAATATTGAAATTGATTAAATGAATGAATGAAACCCTTAATTGAAGTATTTATGAAAATACCCTCAACAGCATTAACGTTCAACTGGCAGTACTAAGTTATGCCTAGCAACATTAACTTTCAACAACAGTAGTAAGTTTATGCCTAGCAGCATTAACTTTTACCAGCAGTATTAAGTTATGCCTAGCAGCATTAACTTTGAGTTACCAGCATTCACTCCAATTCTAGTCCAAAACATCTATTTTTGTTTTTAATTTCACACAGCTTCAGTTTGTTTTTTTTCACCAAATTCTATCAATTCTTTTTACTCACTTAAAATCACTTCTTGTCTCTTTTCCTTCATAACCGCTGTTTTGCTTATTCCTATTTGTCTGTCTGTTTTTATTTCACATAGCTCTCTTTTGTTTTTGACTCACTAATCTCTCAATTCTTTTACTCACCAAATCATCTATGTATGTTTTTATTCCAATAATATAAACACTTTTCTTTGCTTTTCCTAAAAAATGTTAGTCCAAAAACCAAGAAAACACAATCCATAGCAACTTTCACAGTATTAATTATACCTAACAGTATTAAGTATAACTAACAGCAGAAACTCAGCAGTATTAAGTATAACCAGCAGTACTAATTATACTTAACAACAAAAACTTTTAATGACATGAATAACAGTATTAATCCATACAAAACTCTACAAAAACATGAAGAGATAAAAGACTTTAAGAATTTAGCATTCCAATACTAGCAATCAAATATTGAAATCTACTTACATTAAAAGCTTTTGTAAGCAAATCTGCATTGCAATCCCTAATAAAATGATGTCTAATCTCTATATGCTTTGTTTTTTAATGAAAAACAGGATTTTTAATTATGCAAATAGTACTGTTATTATCAATAAAGATCTTGGTATGCATAAAATTGTACCCATAATCAAGTAGTTGATTCTGAATCTAAAGCACTTGTCCACAGCAACTTAAAGCACCAACATATTCAGCTTCTGTTGTAGAATTTGCAACCACTGTCTATTTCTTGCACTGCCATGATATCAATCTACATCCAAGGAATTGACAACCTCCTGTTGTAGACTTCCTATCTAAGCTTGCTCCAGCAGAATCACTATTAGTGTATGCTACCAAATCAAAAAGAGAATATTTTGGATACCAAAGGCCTAATTTTGGTTGACCTTTTAAGTACCTAAAAATCCTTTTCACAGCATGAAGATGTGAAACCTTTGGATTGACTTGGTATCTAGCACAGGCACACACTACAAACATAATGTCAGGTCTTGAAGATGTAAGATACATCAATGAACCAATCATTGACCTATACATATGAACATCTACTTCTTTACCATCTTCATCCTTGAGCAAAGGCTTTTGAGTTTCTATTGGTGTGCTTGCATTCTTAACTTCTGTAAATTTCTTTTTAATTTCACCAACATATTTATCTTGACTAATAAATATGCCATCCTTCTACTGCTGCACTTGTAATCCTAAGAAGAATGTAAGTTCTCCCATAGAACTCATTTGAAATTTCTCATGCATCAACTTCTCAAATGCATTGCATAGCTCTTTCTTTGTTGAACCAAAGATGATATCATCCAAATAAACTTAGACCATCAAAATATCACCTTTGTACCTTTTGATGAATAAGGTTTTGTTAATTTTCCCTCTTTGAAACTCATTGTCCAACAGATATGTTGACAATGTTTCATACCAAGCTCTAGGAGCTTGATGTAGTCTATATAGTGCTTTTTCAAACTTGTATACTCTATCAGGAAAGTCTGGATCTTCAAATCCTGGTGGTTGACAAACATAGACTTCCTCTTCAATCTTACCATAAAGAAAAGCACTCTTGACATCCATCTGAAAGTCTTAATGGTTTGTTCTTTGCTGAACTAAACTAAATAAACCATGTTCTTCCAAATTCTTTTTCATTCTTCTTGTTTGAGGTGCTGAATTGAAGTCTCTAATAATTTGTTCAATTGGAAGATCTTTGTATACTTTTGTAGTTGGAATAGGACTGACAGGTATAAATGCATCCAAATTGTTCATGTCAGCCTCTGCACCAACATATTCATCATCATCTGAATAGAAAATATCTTCCAAAGGAGGCATATTTAGATCATCAGGAAGATCAACTGCATTAATAAATGTTGAGCCATCAGCATTGACAAATGATGAACCAATAGTATTAATAGATGAACTAACAGTATAAACATTGTTAGTGCTGTTAACATCAACATCCTTCTCTTGATCATCTCTTTCACCCTCTTTACTTGGATCACCTCCTTCTTTTCCTGGTCCTTCAGTAACCTTCTTTTCATCATCTCCTAAAGGTTTGAATCCAGCATCAGGAGAACTCTTTGAACTTTAAGAGAATGGTGGATCAGCAGTCCACAATGGTAGCAGAATGTAATCTTTGACAGATACTGTCTCCATTAAACTGCATCATCACATGCTTTTGTACCTGCATTACCATTAGACTAGGAAATATGGAGGAGAGTGAGGTCAGGTGCCCTCAGCTGCACTACAACAGCTTCATCAGCCAGCAGCATTGTCCTTAGGAGCACATCTTCATCACAGCATCATATTGCCAGCAGCAGCAATGGCAGCATAGGGTGTTAATGGATTGCTGTCCTTCCTATTTAAATTTCATAAGTGTAAACATTTCTTAGTAAAGCCAAATGTGGTCTAGGGGTTCGGTCAGCAGTCTGAATGGCCACAATCATTTGTAAAAATCTTGGGTACATTAAAAATTTATGCTTTTTAGTCTTAATATTCCCAATCATCCCCTCTAAAACAAAGCGAGAAAAATTATAAACCCGACCAGTCGATAAACAAACAAGGGCTGTGGCAATGGAACTCGGAAATTGATTCCAACTGCCACACTTAGGGCTCAGACAATGCATAATGGTATGCACCAGAAATCTCCATTGAGGAGATAAATGGTGCTTAAGAAACGTAAGAGTTCTACCTGTCGGATACCCAATAACCCCCATACCCTCAAGAATATCATCAATTGGCATGTCAAATATGCCATTGGCATCGTCAAGTTGTAACTGAGCCCTAATTAGTGACTCAGTCACGACCACCTCACGGCCGTCAATTTGGTGTAGGAGCATCATCGGGCCCAACAGGTGACTCCTCATGGAATCCACCATGAATGGTGTCATCTTCCATGGAAACGAGATTATCAATGTCCGCAGGCTCAATATAGTTGTCAGGCCTAGGTGGGGGACCAAAGATAACGGGTTCCTCAAGGTCAGGGTCAACAAAATCAGAGGGTCTGGGCTATGGACCAAAAATAATTGGTTCAAGGACATCAGGGTCCACATACCCAGCTGGTCTGGGTTCAGGGCCAAACACTAAGGGCTCCGCAAGGCTAAAATTCTGAGCTGGGGGGGTCGGTGAAAGAGAAGGTGGTCTCTCAGATGCAGACTGCCTCTCCGGTGTTAGTTCCCTAACAGGGGAAACCGAAGGAGAATGGAGTAAAGGGTGCGCCTCAGCTGCACTACCAACAACTTCATCAGCAGCAGCATTGTCACACCAGCAGGAATGGAGACTACCAGCAGAAACCAAGTGACTGGTGGCAGAGACCAACCAATCAGCAATATCAAACTGAGCACAGCAGAAACAGGTTACTACCAGCAGAAATAAGTCAGCCAGCAGGAACATGATACTACCAGCACAAACCAGTCCAGCAGCATGAATAGATGTATTGGCAGCATAAACAACTCCAGCAGCATGAATATATTCAGCCAGCAGAAAGAGTCATGCAACAGCAGAAACCATGCAGACAGCAGGAACATACACCCTATCAGCAGAAATGAATCCACCAGCAGAAGTATGCCCACCAGCATGTACACGGAACCAGCAGCATAATCCATAGCTACCAGCAGAAACAAAGCATCCAGCAGGAAGGATAACTACCAGCAGAATCATAGTACGACCAGCAGAAACCAATCGTCCAGCAGAAAAGATAGCTACCAGCAGAACCATAGTACGACCAGCAGAAACCAATCGTCCAGCAGAAAGGATAACTACCAGCAGAACCATAGTACGACCAGCAGAAACCAATCGTCCAGCAGAAAGGATAACTACCAGCAGAACCATAGTACGACCAGCAGAAACCAATCCTGTCAGCAGGAAGAATGTACACCTAGCAGCAGTATTGACTACCTGCAATCACAGAAAAATAGTATCCCACAAAACAACATATCTACCTGCAAAAAAGTTAGAAGAGACAAATATACAACAACAAGCCTCCCCTTAGGCTTATACCTCCCCTCAATTCACGAAAGAGGGATTCACCATCCCAATATGGACCACCAGATACTCAAATCTTGGTCCATCAAATGCCTTGGTCAGTAAATCAGCCACATTATCATTGGTGTGAATCTTCAGCACCTGTATCAAGTTCTTCTCATTGGCATCTCTTATAAAGTGATGCCTAATCTCAATATGCTTGGTCCTCTGATGAAAGACTGGGTTCTTCACAATGCATATGGTGCTCTGGTTGTCTATGAAGATTTTGGTATTCATGAAGTTGAATCCATAATCCAGCAACTGGTTCTGAATCCAGAGTACCTGTGCACAGCAGCTAGCAGCAGCAACATACTCGGCTTCTGTAGAAGAAGTAGCCACAATAGTCTGCTTCTTGCACTGCCATGAAATTAACCGTCTGCCCAGAAATTGACATCCACCTGTAGTGGATTTCCGGTCACCATGAGAACCAGCATAATCACTGTCACTGTAGGCTTCCAACTGAAAGGGAGAATCTTTAGGGTACCACAAGCCGAGTTTTGGTTGCCCCTTTAGATACTTGAAAATTTTCTTGACTGCATTCAGATGAGAAGTCAGTGGAGTAACTTGATGTCTGGAACAAGCACTAACTGCAAACATTATGTCAGGTCTTGAAGCTGTGAGATACATAAGTGAACCAATCATGGATCTGTACAAATGTACATTAACTGGAGGATCAGTTTCATCTTTCAATTTGGTCTTAGCAGCTTCATAGGGTGTTGTTGCAGTTCTTACAGATTCCATGTCGAACTTAGTAAGCATGTCTTTAACATACTTGTCTTGGCTGATAAAAATACCATCAGGCAACTGTTTCACCTGTAGACCTAAGAAGAAAGTCATCTCTCCCATAGCACTCATTTCAAATTCACCTTTCATCAACACCTCAAATTCATCACACCAGGCTTTATTGGTTGACCCAAAGATGATGTCATCCACATAAACCTGTACCAAAAGTATATCCCTGGAATCTTTCTTGATGAACAGTGTCTTGTCAATAGTACCTCTTCTGTAATTGTGTTGTAACAGAAAAGCAGACAATCTTGCATACCAGGCTCGAGGTGCTTGATGAAGTCCATACAGAGCTTTAACCACTCTGTATACATGCTTTGGGAAGTAAGGATCTTCAAAGCCTTTAGGCTGAGTGACATACACTTCTTCTTCAATTTCTCCATAGAGAAAGGCACTCTTAACATCCATTCTGCTGATAGACCAGAAAGC
Organism: Tanacetum coccineum; assembly: GCA_026074375.1. Classification (NCBI taxonomy): domain Eukaryota; kingdom Viridiplantae; phylum Streptophyta; class Magnoliopsida; order Asterales; family Asteraceae; genus Tanacetum; species Tanacetum coccineum. The sequence continues at coordinate 18,899 of BQNB010065865.1, read as the reverse complement.
CCATAAAGAAGCAAAAGCCAAAGAACAGTCTGATTGCCTCTAATTTGGCCACTAGTTGCAAATACCTCATCATAATCAATGCCCACCCTTGTCGGTGTCCTGTGCAACCAACCTAGCTATATTTCTTACAACTATTCCTCTGGCATCCCTCTTGTCTCAAAAATCCATTTGGTCCTATTGATGTTTGCCATTCAGGTCATGGGACAAGTTTCCATACTGCTGTTGATGAACTGTTGCATCTCTTCTTGCATAGCATCAACCCAATCAGGATCCTCATGTGCTTAGGCTATACTAGTTGGTTTCTAACTGAGAAAGGAGCAAGCAGACAGACTTGAAGTTGGTCTTGTATGATTGGTCCTTCGTTGATCTAGAATATATCCAATGAAACACTTTCACCCAAACTTGGATTTTTGAGCTCTGCTTTCTTGTCAGAACTGGAGAAGCAGAGATCACCAAGAATTCTAAGACTGAGATTAATTGTGTTCACCCTTTTTGTAAACGGGTGCACTACCACAGCATGTGCTAAATTTGCAAGAGTAACACTAAAATCATCATCATAAGAGGAAGATTTGAAGATGCCAGATGAGAGTATTATGATCCTTAAACCACGTCATAAAGGGTTGGGAAATCGTGTAGTGAATTCACCTTGAGCCCCAATGAAATTGACGCAGAGGAAGTGTATGACTCATCAGCATTACAGGAATGAAGTCCAGAAACAGATGTACAGGCAGCAGGATCGCCCTGAGCACAGGATCATAACTACCAAGCAGGTTGAAAAGGACCATCAGGATTACCAGCAGTAGGATCACTACCAGCAGAAGTATTATCCTAGCAGATACACCACCAGCAGAATCAATGCCAGCAGGATCCCTATCAGCATAAACACCTTGGTTTCGAATTTCAGCTTCAGCTTGACTTAGTATTCTCTGTTGTTGCTGTGAAACAAATAACCATATCATGCATCTGGCGTCTAGCTTTAATACTCTTGTCTTTGTAGCTTAGCAAGCTCTCCTGCATAATCTGCAATTGCGTTCCATAACAATAGACCATTGCTTGAGGAAGGACCTGCAAAACAGTTAGAGAGGAAACTGAAGAACACTTTAACTTGCTCATCCACGTCTGAATCTGATCTTGATCTTGTGTACCTGCATGTATGATAGTTTCCTGTGTACCTGCAGGTTTTGTCAGTTTTATGACGAGTATAACCTAATGAATCAGTTAAATAGTCAAGGTCAAAGTACCACTCATTGACCAATTCCCTGAACATTGGGTTTAATCTCAAAAAATCTCAGATTCATAATGTTTCCTCTACCTCTTGTTTGATAAATTATAAACCCTATTGGCCTTGCTATTGGAGCAAAACCTTACAAGATAACTTCAACAGCTTTGCCCTCCTCAAATTTCCCCCAAATGGCACTTGTATTGAGGATAGTTACTTGACACCCAAAAGGTTTAAGATGACCTATCTGAGGAACCTTCCCAGATAGCAATTGATAAGGTGTTTTATTATGGGGATTATTAATAGACACCAACCCTGTTTAAAACATATCAAGCCGTGCTAACAGCCTCAGTCCAAAACATGGTAGGTAATTTAGAGTCAGCCAACATGGTTCTAGCAGCCTCTATAAGAGTCCTATTTTTCCTCTCAGCAACCCCATTCTGCTGTGGGGTTCTGGGATTACTATAGTCCCTCTTAATTCCCTTTTCCCCACAGAGTTCTATTAGTTTTGCATTTTTGAACTCTGTCCCATTATCACACCTTATTCCTTTAACCTTTTTATTTAGCTGGTTTTCTGTTTGTTTCTTAGCAAACCAAGATGTTAAACAACATCCCATGAACGTACAAACACCACTAGTGCTTTTGCGATCAACGTAATTGCCCGTGTGGTCGAAGTCGGCATAAACTACACTTTCTATTTTGGTTCCTTTCGGATACCATAATCCTAAGTGACTCGTTCCTCTAATATACCTAAATATACACTTAACGGCTTCTAAATGGGTAGTCTTAGGATTTTCTTGAAAACGAGCACATAAGCAAACACTAAACATAATATCGGGCCTACTTGTAGTTAAATAAAGTAAACTACCAATCATGTGTCGATATTAGAGCTATCCACGGAGTCGGCTTCATCGTCCTTAGTGAGCTTGATCTCCGTTGACATCGGCATCTTGGTTGGTTCGGAATCGTCCAACCCAAGCTTCTTTAACATCTCCTTGATGTACTTGGATTAATTGAAAAAATATTCTGTCTTTCATTTGTTTGATTTGAAGACCCAAGAATTGGAATTCTTCTGAAAGCACCAAACAATCAGTGTCTGTGAAGAGAACTTTGTTCTTTTTATCACAAATTTGTGATACAGAGAACAAGTTAAAGTGCTGCAGCTCTTCAACATAGTAGACATTTTCAAAGTCAAGCTTTGATGTCCTTATGGTGCCTTTTCCTGATATTCTACCATCTCCACCTCCAAATTTGACAATGCCTCCCTTGACCTGCACAAAATCATCAAGCTTCTCCTTGTTTCCTGTCATACTTCTTGAGCAACCACTGTCAACTATACCTATGTCATTATCTGTACTAGGATCACCCTACAAATCATACAACAACACCATTAGTACACTTGAGAGACCCAAGCCAATTCTGACTTGAGCCTGCCTTGTGGATCATTAAGTGTGAAACCATGTGGATTGATGAGATCCACCATTACTCTTGGACCCCCAAAAATGTGGTCTTTTATTCCTCCAAGAGTAACCTGCTGAGGTCTTAACAGCAGTACCCCATCGTCCCTCATTCATATACATAGGGTCATATAATTCAGGCCAATACATATTATTAAAATATACAGATGATGGTCTGAAATATGGTCTAGCAGCAGGATTAAGCCAACCAGCAGAAACTGGTCTACCAGCAGAAACAGGTGCTGGTCTTTTAGACCAACCAGCAGGATTTGGTCTACCAGCAGAATTGACTGCTGGTCTGTTTCTACTAGCAGCAGGATCAGATCCACCAGCAGTAACAGATGCTGACGAATTCCTACTACCAGCAGGAACAGATGCTGCTTTAGATTTACAAGGGACAGAATCTACACAATTATAAAAGTCACAATCTTTAATCAAATGCAATTTACTACCACAAACAAAACATTTCTTAACACGCACAGAATTGTTTTTACACACATTCCTATTGTTCATTCCACTTTTATTACAAAAAATCCTAGGAGATTTTACATTCTCCAAACAAGAAAAACTAGGACTGCCAGCAGTGGAATTTGGGTCTTCAACATCAGACTCTGGCAAAGTCTTGATATCAACAGCAGGTGGGAAGTCTTTGGTCTTGGTCTTGAGGCTTGAATCACAGGATGCATAGGTCTCTGAGTCTGAAGACTTGTCACTGTTATCACAAGAGACAAAGTCATTAGATTCTGAAAGAGTTTCAGAAGTTTTATTATCAGACTTTGAACCATAACTTACCTGTGTTTCCTCTATGTCAGACTTGTATGGGGTGGGCATATAAGTTCCAGTGATGGAGGGAGGAACTGCATGCATCTCCCCAGCCTTGACAAACCATGAGTAAAGAGGTTTATCCTCCTCAACAGGTTCTGGGTAAAATACACTAGGTGTAGACAAATCAAACACTTCGTCTTTTCCAAAGTACTCTTTAAATCCTAGACCAATTTTAGTTCTTGTAGACATAGAGCTATTTATCAACTTGTTCAAGTTCTTGGAAGACTCCTTCCACTTTTCAAATCTAGCTAATGTCGCTTCATACTTAACTTCCCATTCTTTCTTTTCTTTTTGTGCCTGATCATTTAATTTTTCAGTATAACTCAGTGTGTTGGTGGTGTTTTCTAGATTAGCAGATAAAACCCTAATCTTTTCTTCTAATGCAATCTGAGTTTTATGGTACCAATCTTTTTGTGATTCTAATGTTTTAACAGCATTCTGATATGCCTGAACTTTAATGTAACAATCATTATACAATCTATCAAGATTATTATACATATTATTAAGATCATTAATTTTAGAATCACAACCAAGGGGACAATTTTGTACCTTAGGAGAAATCCCCATCAAAGCAAACTCAGCTGCAGCATCAGAAACACCAGCACCACCATTATCAGTATGAAGTCCAGCCATCATCCCATATACCTTCTCAACCTCACCAGTCTTGTTTTCTGCCGCATAGCTTAAATCAGTTAAATCTATTATGGATCTTACTACATTTAAGCTTTTGGAAGGGGATCTTAACTTGGAAGAGATCTAAGTAGCTTTAAACCCTAGCCTTAATCTAATAAGCTAGGAGCTTGTAGCTGCCTTATGGTCCTCTTGTTTAGCTAGAGGAGTTTGTAAGTTTTCTTTCATTTTTCTTTAAATTCTAGTTTTAAATAAGATATTATTGCTGCTATTTTAGATCTGCTTATATGCTATTCTCTTTGCATATATAGTGTTTAAATATCTCTCTAGTACTATTTAGTTATATGTTCTAGTCTGTTTTTGCTTAAATAGTTATAGATCATTAGTTACTAATTTCTGTCATAAAAACTCATAAAATCTAAAAATATTAGCTTAATTAGTTAAGATCTTAGAACTTTGCTTATTCAGTTGTTTTAATCATGATTGATAAGTTTGTTTTAAGCTAGTTTTTATCTGGTATTTAGTATTTGTTCATTAGATTTCTCTTAAAAAGTTTTTCTCAAATCAGCATAATCAAAAGGAGTGTTTGAGTTTAGTGCTCTCCTCAAATTTTACACTACAGTACTAAACATCAAAAAAGTTTTTTTTTTTTAGACTTGCTGAACCGTTACACTACCAGTACTAACCAAATAGTACTTGTTAGCTAGATTTTAGATTAGTTTCCAAATTCAGTAGCATTAAGTTTAGTCATAGCTTATTATGAATTTAGCTTTAGTTTTCATTTTCTAGCTTATTTCATAGCTTAATTCTGTTCTTAGAAGTCAAATTGCATCAGCAGTACCTTCAAGTTAGTACTGCTGATATTTACACTACCAGTACTAACTAACAAGTTAGTACTGCTACCTCTGGTTTAACTTTTAGTCGAGTGATTGTAGGATTTAATAGCCTATCTTTTAGCATTTTAAAGTCTAGTTATAGCTTAAAATAGAACAAGTCTTAAATTTCATTTTCTAGCTTATTTTCTTAGCTTATTTTTGCTGTCAAAAAGTTAAAAAGCCAAAAACAGTACTTAGAAACTTTAGGATTTAAATTTGTTAATTTAGCCTATGGGTCTAGATTTTCTAGCTTAATTAGATAGATTATAAGTAGTTTTATAAACCCTTAAAGTTCTAGAGTCTAGTTTAGCTTTTTAAGCCTTTAAGCTCATTTGGAATTTGTGCTCTCTTGCTTATTTTCTGAGTTTGCTTAGTTCATGCTAAATTTTAGTTGTTTAAAAATACTTCTAGGTTAAATTTCTTTGCATTTTTAGATTAAGCTTATCTTAAGCTCATCAGAACTTCTTTCCTTTTTCAATTTGAACTAGTTTTGAGTTTTTTATAGCTTATTTTCTAAAACCAAGGGTTAAGCCCTCCTTTCTGTAACAGCTTAAAGATAAGCTCTTTTTGAGCTTATTTGTAAGTTTCAGCCCAAGTAGCCTTTATTAATTTTGATTCCACTAGCTTCCTTTACAACTTTGCTTCTTTGAGTTTTTCATTTTAAGCTCTTTAAAATTTCGAATGCTTATTGGACTTAATTTGTGATCGGGGTAGATTCTCAGGGTAGATAGTATAACTTTTCGATCTTAGTTGTTTTTCAGTTAGTCCCTCCGTTAGTTTATTAGTTTCCCCGTTAGTTTCTTAGGTTTTTGCTCCATTAGTCCAATAGTTAAGTTGTTAATTAAGCTTATTAGTTTTAATTAGTAATTAGGTTAATTTTTAATTAGTTTAATTAAACTTTTATAAAAAGATAAAAATTAGGGCTTTTATTTTTAAAAAATTTCGGCAATTTTTCTTTATTTAGTGAAATTTTAAGTTTACATTTTTAGGGATTTAAAATTTGTTTACTTGCCTAATTCATGTATTTTTTGCTTCCTTAAATTCCCGTAAATAGCTTATCCAAAATATCTTTGTTCCATTCAAATCAGGATCCGAACCTAAACGTGGTTTCAATTTCACTAGTCGTTGGGGAAACGACCCGGGTGATCATACTTACCCGGTTTAATATACGTATTATATATTATATTATATATATTTTTGAGAGTGAATTTTATCAAGGGTAACTTGGTAATTTTCTTAATTACTCTTAAAGTTATATTTTATATATATTTTACGTGTATAAAAATTGCGAATCAGTTTTTGGCGCCGTTGCCGGGGAACTAGTGTTTACGATTCCTACGTTTTGTGTTTGTTGATTTGGTTTGAAGATCCTTTCGACTTAGAAAGTTTCATTCTTGTTTTAAAATTCAAAAAGTAAAAAAAATCATAAAAAAATAAAAAGTAAAAAATATTTTCCTTTTCTTTTTAGTATAAGTAAAAGATAAAAAAAAAGAAAAATCAAAAACATAAAAAATTGTCCTTTAAAAAAAGAAATAAAATAAACAAAGTTGGTAATCGAACACCAACAAATAATATCTTCTATTGAGATATTATCATTTCAATTTCCGGTGAACTTGCAATTGTTCCCAAATCGTAATCAAAGATTTAACACTTGCCTTTTGTGTCTCTACCAAGTACGGCTCACCTTGAAAAGAAATTTTCAAGAGCTACCGTGAAGTAGTTGATTATTTGGTTTAAGTCTCTTTCGTGTAACCGTTAAAATTCATTAAAAAAAATTAAAATTAGTGTAAAGTTTTGCTTTTTGATTTTTAGTTTTTCTTTTTATGCGCACTCGTTCGCAATCTCGAAGACGTCGACAACAACAAAATCTTCCGGTTGAACCAATTGTTGAACAAAACGTTGTTCCAATGGCCGACAATCGAACAATGGCCCAAATGTTACAAGCACCCATCGAGGGGTATGAAGATGCTATAGTTATTCCACCAATCAATGCTAACAATTTCGAGCTTAAACAACCTTTAATCAATCTTGTGCAAAGTAATAAGTTTACGGGTAGACAAGACCCTCACAATCACCTTTGATTTTTTAATAAGGTTACTTCAACGTAAAGACATCCAGAAGTTCCGAACACTTCGGTTAAGCTTTTGCTTTTCCCTTTTTCTCTAGACGGTGAAGCCCGAGATTGGTTAGACAAGGAACCTCCTAGATCAATTCTCACATGGGACGACCTTGTTTCAAAATTCATAAACCAATTCTTCCCACCATCAAAAACAACTTACCTCCGAAACAAAATCACCAATTTTTTCCAAGAACCAAACGAAACCTTCAACGAAGCATGGGAACGTTTTAAAGGACTCCTTCGTCAATGTCCTCACCATGTGCTCTCGAAACACACCACTCGAGACTTTTTACAATTCTTAGCATTCAACATCAAGATGCCTTAGATTCTGCAGCAGGTGGTAATTTCTTGGACAAGATGCCCTCATTAAGGTTTTACGATTATCGAAGCAAGTCAAAAGTTCGTACTCTAGAAGTTCGTGCTAATGATTCAAATGAGTACGGATCTCCTCTTTCTAATTCTTCACCTTCTAATAATTCTTTCGATATGCAACAAATAGCCGCTTCTCTCGAGGATAAGATGACTATTAAGATGAACCAAATGATGAATCAAATGAAAGCTTTTACTACTCCTGCACCTATCAAAGCAGTTGAGGAAGTATGTGTTACTTGTGGATCGAATCATAATTTTAATCATTGTCCGTTAACTCCGAATGGAGAAACGAGATCCCATTTTCATGACAACATCCAACAATTCAACAACTGCAGCCATTGGAAATTGTCTCCAAAGAAAACCAACTACCAATTTGGCAAGTCAAATGAAACCACCGGGTTTCAATCAACCGAATGTCCAAACCAACCAAAACCGTTATCAGTAAACAATTTCAAACTTCAACCAAAACCGTGAGGAAACTTAATCAAAACCCGCAAAACAACCAAACCAAAGGTTTATCAAGCTCCATCATACCAACCACCAATCAATCAAGTTTTACCTTACCAACTTCCAACAAATAGTGTTTTGAAAATGGATTTTGAAATCATGTCAAGCAAACGATGCAATAATAAAAGAATGGCAAAATCAAAATCAAGGATTGCAAAATCAAATGGCAAATGTTACAAGTTTGTTAACAAGCCTTTGCACCAAGTTTGATGACTTAGGCAATACCAACCAACCTTCAAAGTTCTTTACCTAGCAATACCATTCCAAACCCAAGAAATGAAGCCAGCAATAACAACCTCGAGTGGTCCTCATAACGACGGACACTCCCGTTTCCACCGCCGTGTGGAAAAGGAAAGTGAAGGTGACAAAGGATACGGACTACCGCCACCGAAGACATCCAACCTCCTCCGTTGGTCCAAGAATAAACCAAAGACAAAGAACCAAGTGAAGAACCTTCTTTCGTTGCCAACAAGTCCAAAACTAAATTGCCTTACCCATCTGGACCAATAAACAAAAGATTCGTGAATAAGGAGGATATCCTAGCTTCAAATTTATGGACATCTTCCGTAATCTTCACTTTGAGCGTAATTTCCGTGATGCACTCATTCATAAGCCACAGTTTATTCTCCTATGTTCAAAAGATGCTTAAAAACAAAGAAAGTTTATCGAATAACCAAAAACCGTAATGAAAATTGTAGTGCGGTTGTCCTTAAAAAGCTTCCAAAAAAGCTAGGTGACCCCGGTCGATTTCTCAATTCCTTGGGTTTTTCAGAGTTCGATAGTTACTTAGCCCTTGCCGATTTAGGTGCTAGTATCAATCTCATGCCTTTATCCATTTGGAAAAAGCTTCAACTCTCAGGCCTTACCGAAACAAAAATGGTATTAGAATTAGCCGACCGTACAATTTCCAAACCAACCGGTGTAGCAGAAAATGTTTTTGTCAAAGTAGGGAAGTTTTACTTTCCCGCTGACTTTGTTGTTCTTGATTTTATAGCCGATCCTCGAGTACCGTTGATACTCGGGCGACCCTTTCTTAGGACGGCTCATGCCTTAATCGATGTTTACGAAGGAGAGATTACTCTTAGGAATGATGATCAATCGTTAACCCTTAAATGTGGTGATGCACCTTCCATTTCATACAACAATCTCGAATCGTTGAAGAAGGTTGATCTAATCGATGTCACATGTGAAGAGTACTCACAAGAAGTACTTGGATTTTCCGATTCCATTGCTTACAACAATCCTTCTCCGCACTTCGATCCGATTGTTTCTACTTCATCTCCAACACTTACTCCTTTTGATGAAAGTGATTTTCTACTCTTTGAGGAAGCCGATGCTTTCATAGCAATCGATGATGAACCAGTTTCACCAGTTTTCAATGCTACATACTACGATCCCGAGGGTGACATTCTCATTCTCGAGGCACTTCTCAACAATGATCCATTACCTTCACCAGACCAAGGAGATTATTACCCCGGAATTCAAAAGGATCTTAAAGTTGTTGAACCAAAAGAGTCTTCACATGAACCAAAAGATGAAATTCCCGAAGTCGAGCTTAAAGAGTTACCTCCGCATCTCGAGTATGCGTTCTTAGAGGAAAATAACAAACTTCCAGTTATAATTTCAAAAGATTTGAGCCAAGATGAAAAGACCTCACTCATTCATGTTTTGAAAAACCGAAAACAAGCAATTGCTTGGAAACTTTCTGATATCCGAGGCATAGATCCAGAATTTTGCTCACACAAAATCCTTTTAGAAGATGATTACCAACCTTCAGTAACATCAAAGGAGGTTTTAACCTACATTCCACGACATCATCAAAAAGTAAGTAAAAAACTTCCTTGACGCGGGATTGATTTATCTAATCTCGAATAGTCTCATGGTATAGTCCATCCAATTGTGTATCCTAAAAAGGTGGTATAACCGTTGTCACAAACGAAGAAAATGAATTGGTGCCTACAAGATTAGTCACGGGATGGAGAGTTTGCATCGACTATCGAAAGTTAAACGAAGCAACTTGTAAAGACCATTTTCCGTTACCATTCAATGTTACCAAATGTTAGAGCGATAGCCGGCAACGAATTTTATTGTTCCCTTAAATGGTATTTTCAGGAAATTTTTCCAAATCCCAAATGATCCAAAAGAACAAGAGAAAACAACTTATTACGTGCCCATAACGGAACATTCGCGTACACGTCGTATGCCTTCCGTTTTGTGCAATGCACCCGAACTTTCTAACGTTTATGATGGCTATTTTCACGATATGGATAGAAAAACGATGGAGGTTTTTATGGACGATTTTTCAGTTTTTGGAGATTCTTTTTCCTCGTGCCTTGCCAATTTAGATAAAATGCTTAAAAGGTGTGAAGACACCAAATTAGCACTAAATTGGGAAAAGAGCCATTTCATGGTTAAAGAAGGCATTGTTTTAGGACATAAGATCTCTAGAAAAGGAATTGAAGTCGATAAGGCCAAAGTTGATGTAATTTCTAAGCTTCCTCACCCAACAACCGTTAAAGGAATTCAAAGTTTTCTCGGGCATGCTGGATTCTATCGAAGATTTATCAAAGACTTTTCCAAAATCTCTCGACCCATGACCCATCTCTTAGAGAAGAACACTCCTTTCATTTTGACCGAAGCTCCAATTCTCATTGCTCCAAATTGGGACCAACCTTTTGAAATCATGTGCGATGCAAGTGATTATGCAATAGGTGCGGTCCTAGGACAAAGGATTGAGAAGCATTTCCGACCAATTCATTACGCTAGCAAGACCATGACCGAAGCAGAGACAAACTACACAACAACGGAGAAAGAGATGCTTGCAGTTGTTTACGCTTTTGAGAAGTTTCGATCATATCTAATCATGAACAAGAGTGTTGTTTACACGGACCACTCCGCTTTGAAATACCTCTTCAACAAGAAAGACGCCAAAGCAAGATTGCTTCGATGGGTCTTACTTCTTCAGGAATTTGATTTTAAAGTTATCGATACCAAGGGAGCTGAAAACTATGCAGCCGATCACCTCTCTCGTCTCGAAAACCCTTATGAGAATATTTTTGATCCAAAACAGATTACCGAGACTTTTCCTTTAGAGACTTTGAATGTGTTAACTTCTAAAGACCAAAGTACCCCGTGGCTCGCCGACTTTGCTAACTACCACGCAGGGAAATTTATTAAAACAGGAATGTCGACTCAAGAGAAAAACAAGTTCTTTAAAGATGTAAAACATTACTTCTGGGATGACCCTTTTCTTTTCAAGACTTGTGCGGATCAAATAATCCGAAGGTGTGTAGATGATAAAGAAGCCCTCGAAATTCTTGAAGCTTGTCACAGTGGACCCACCGGAGGACACTACGGTGCCAACTTTACAGCCAAGAAGGTTTTTGATGCCGGTTTCTTTTGGCCTACGATTTATAAGGATGCTTTCCGTCGTCTAGAGGAAACAAATATATTCTGGTAGCCGTCGATTATCTATCCAAATGGGTTAAAGCAAAAGCGCTCCCCACCAACGATGCTAGGGTAGTTGTTAAGTTTTTAAAATCCCTTTTCTCTCGATTCGGTGCTCTGAGAGCAATCATAAGCGATCGTGGGACCCATTTTTGTTCCAAATGGGTTGAAGTAAAGCGCTACCCACCACGATGCTCGAGTAGTTGTTAAGTTCATAAAATCCCTTTTCTCGAATCGCGTGCTCCGTGAGCAATCATAAGCGATCGTGGGACCCATTATTGTAACGAAAAATTTGATAACAAGTTTGTTAAATATGGTGTCACCCATCGTCTTTCGAACTCCTTACCACCATCAGACGAGTGGTCAGTTGAAGTCATGAATGGAGTATCAAAGAGAATTTTACGAGAGGACGGTTGAGAAAACCGTTGCCTCATGGTCGACGATGATTATGGGCTTTTAGGAACGCTTATCAAGACTCCGATAGATGACTACGTTATAAATAAGTCTATGGAAAAGTGTGTCAACTTACCAGTTGAATAGAAACACAAAGCATATTGGGCTCTTAAGCATGCCAACTTCGATTTAAACACCGCGGGCGATCATCGAAAGCTTCAACTCAATGAACTTAGCGAGCTTCGTGATCAAGCTTACGAGAATTCGCTAATCTACAAGGAGAAGACAAAGAAGCTACACGATTCCAAGATAAAGAATCGAATCTTCAATATTGGTGATCAAGTCTTGCTTTTCAACTCCCGATTAAAGATTTTCTCCGGAAAGCTCAAGTCCCGATGGTCCGGTCCTTTCACAATCACCAAAGTTTATCCTTATGGCACTGCCAAGTTGTCTCATGCCGATGGTTCGAATTTCAAAGTCAATTGCCACCGTCTTAAGCACTACTATGGAGGGGATACACCACCATTGGTTATCCCGGATCTCTAGACTTTCCCTAAGGACAACTAAATTCAGGGATCGAGTCGAGCTTGCGACTCGGTGATAAAAAACAAGCCGCTTCGTGGGAGTTCACCCCATGCTTATCTTCTCTATCTTCTTTCTTATCTAATGTGTTGTGTTGAGAGAGGCTTGTTCTCTTTCCGATTTCTCGATGTTTCTTGCTTGTTTGTTGTGATTTTTGTAGGATCGAACCAACAAATTCTATGAAGCCTCTCGTGTCCGGTTGATTTGTCCCGTTCTATTCGAGCTTCTCATCCTTTGTATGAAATTAGTTTGGGGAGATCCATATCCTTTCATCATTATCGATTAACGTTTATCTTTGCATACTTCATAAACGGCTTAGATTTTCGTAGAGACCCGACTTTAAACATTGAGGACAATGTTTCGTTTTAGTTTGGGGAAGGGAATCTATCGATTTGATGTTGCTTGCTTATTGTTTTGTTCTCACGTACCCATTTTCCCACAAAAATAGCAAAAATTTTAAATTTTTAAGTTCTTATTTGTCATACATAATAAAAAAAAAATATAAGTGTTAAGACACGAATGTAGGTTTTCCGTTGGTAAGAATAAGAAGTAATTTTTGACCCGATCGTACGTGTAGAGTTCTAGCTTTCTCCCTTAACAATTAATGATGATAGTTTGTGCTAGTCTCATGCAGACTTTAAACATGCTAGACTTAAATCATTAGTAAAAGAAGACTTGTGCTAATCTCAAGTAGATTTTAAATATGCCAAGTTGAGTTTTTATTCTGCTAAGTGGTCGCGAATTTCTTATAGAGTTTTATTAATTGAGAAATAAGAAATGATAGTGTTATTTATAAGTCATGACATTAAACGTAGAATAGTTGGTTTTCTTTCAAGCTCATATGTATTAATTGTGGCTTTTTTCTCACATTAGCTTGTTTCACATATTTAAATGTTAATAAATAAAGTTGTTTGGTTTTTGGTTATAATTAGCTATAGAAGTTTTCTTTAGTTCTTTATGATTAGGATGGTACACATCCAGGAATACTTTATTTGGCATCTATTATATGTATTCATATTAAGAAATATGTTTTGCTTATTCCATAAAGGAGCTTAGGGTATATGGGTATAAGTAGAATTCAATTATATCTGAGACTGATAAAGTTTGCTGTATCTTGCCGATCACAACGATGTTACAGCCTTCTAAAAGGTCACGCGAGGAAAGTACCGAAGTAAATATGATTGCACATCATGTCGGAGGCGTGGCCGATGTTGTAGCTTTCTAAAGGACTGAGGTTTATTAATGTTGCTTAATTTTTGTCTATTTTGTGCCTTAAAGAGCCTAAGGGTAGATGGTATTATAATATTAATTCTTTTTTTTTTATCCTCTTTCTTAGTGCAAATAGATTGGTCCATTCATGTCTAAAGAAGCATTAGGGTATATGCATGAATGGTGCCTGCTTAAGTAGCCTAATAAAAGCTAACAATTTTGGTTGCCTCGAGTGTGGGGACTTGATCTTGATAAACATTGATTCTTATGAAAAGAGGCGTTTAGGAGATAATTATTGCGTTCTTAACGTTACGCTTTATTTTGGAATTAATAAGTATCGAAACTCAAGTCTTAAGAGCCTTCGGGTATATGACTTAAGTAAAATTTCGAGATTACAAAATTAGGATTTGCGGGAAGGAAAAGTAAGTACACAATAGTATTTATGAGTAGTGTTAGTGTCATGACTTGTAATTAACAATGATCTTGTTTTTTAGCTTAGCATGGGAAAAGTGAAAAAAATCGGGGATGATGAAGTTATCTTTTAGACACTTAATTGGCTTTTGTTCTAGATCCTAAAAGTTACCAATAGGTAATGAAAACATATACATTATGGCAAATAAGTTGGTAGTTAGGTAGTTAATTAAAAAATCCATAAAAAGAAGAAAAATTCCTAGAAATTGGGGAAATCGAGAGTTTTATAACTTGTGATCTCTTATTCTCTCTCAACAAAAATTTTGCCTATTTTCAAAGGTTTAGTTTGGGGGAAGTTTCAAGATATTTGGTTATATGGCATGTGTATTGCGGAGGACACACATATCGTTTAGTTGGGGGAATTTGTAAGTGTAAATACACATATCGTTTGTACCTAAAACAACCCAATTAAATCCCAAAACAGCGAAAAATGGCAAAAAATATGCTTGTATTGGTGTTTTGTGTGGCAGGTACGAATATATCTAAAATTCATAAGAAAACAGTCAAAAAACAAGCAAGGACGGACACGAGAATCAGAAGAGTACAAAAAGAAGCCAAAGAATCAAAGCCGAAGCCAGAAAAGTCAAGCCTCAGTCAAAAGCAGTCAAACAATGGTCAACAAAAGTCAACAAGGCCCACACTATTCCATTTTAACCCTCTAAGTTTCACAAAAGTCCAAGAATAACCCATCTCCTCTTAATGGGCCTTAAAAACCAAAATGGGCCTTACCCGAATCCTAAAGCCTAAAACTCTAGCCCATGTCCTTTTATAACAACCACAAGGGCTAAACTTGCATTTCTCGAAAGTTATTTATAACTAGAAAATAAGAAAAGGAAGACAAGGGCCAAATGTGTAAAATCCCAAACCTATAACAGTTTATAACTGTAAAAAAAAGGCGCAAACCCTTTTACTATTCACCCGTCTCCCCCGTTTTCACCTTGGGTCAAAATCAAAGGGCTTTTTGGAATTGAAGGTCAAGAAAGTCAATCCATGGAATCTATAATGCAATGGCAGGGTCAAATTAGTCTAATCATGGATCACTTAAGCCCTTTCACACTCAAAGGCCACGTCATCAATGGAAGAAGCACAAGTATACATGGGTTTTTGTACTAAATCATTCAGTAAAGAAGCACAAGTGAGCCCCAAACGGATTGCCACGCTGGCAATCCGTGTGAGGTCACTTAGTGATCCAACGGCCAAAAACAAAGTCCCAATGATTGATTGATTTGATGGTGGATGATTGATGAAGGCAAGGGGCTAGAAGGTTCTTTGTTGAGCTATAAATAGCCCTCAACTCTTCACACGCAGAGATCATCTTTTATCTTTTCTTTTTATGTTTTTATAGCTTAGTGTGAGAAGGACGCGTCTGGGACTTTTAGTGAAGACTCTGTGATTGATAGCACTTATTGATCGAGATTATGTTAGCTGCTCTGAGTTGAGAATGAGTAATGTAAGGCTTCTATATGATGGTAGCGCTAATTAATGAACTATAGAGATGTATGATAGAGATCTCTTAAGGTAAGTAATATCAGATCTATTCTGACAGCACTGATTTAAGACTCTACTGTCTGCCAGAAATTTATAAAGATACCTCGTCTCCCTTGTAATAAAAGCTCACATAACTCCAGAACACCTCCAGTCTACTGATCCCCTCGCCGTCACCCTCCCCCCCCAATACCCTTCACACTATTCGACCCCCCCGCCTCCCCACACCCAACAGTGAACGCCACTCACTTCATACTCCCACCCCGCACCCCCAACCACACCTCGTTGTCTATGAAGCTACTCTTGATTCCTCCACCGCCCTTATACACCTCACTAGCCTACCCTAACTCCCATCCCTCCGCACTAAAAAAACTATATATAATATGTTTAATAAATCAGTTTACTATATATAGCTTTATCTTTGGATTGGAAACAGATTTGGAAAAGGGGGGGGAATTTCTAAAATTAAAGGATCCCTTAAGGATTTTACCCTAGCTTATCTAATAAGCTAGGGAGCTTGAAGCTGCCCTATTTGGGAACCTCTTGTTTAGCTAGAGGTCAAGTAAGTTTTCTTTTAATATCCTATGTTTTTAGATTCTAGCTTATTTAGTAGTTAAGTACTTATTAGTATCTGCTTATTTGCTTATTTTCTTTACTTATTAGTGCTTATTTGAGTTTAAACTAGCCTAATAACCATAGTAGCTTATCTGTTTTTGATTAAAATAGTTTAGATCATAGTTTTTCAATAATTTGCCTTAAAACCTTAAAAGAACAAAAATATTTAGGCTCAATCAGTAGATCTTGGAATGTTGCCTTATCTAGTTGTATTAATAATGATTGTTAAGTCTATGTTTTAAGTATTGATATCTGAGTTATAGCTTTGATGCATTAGATTAGTATTTCATAAGCTTAATTTGAATCTGTCACTTTTTAAGGGGTGTTTGGTTTAGTGTACTTTGACCTCAAAAAGTCAAAGAGACTTGTGCAATTTACTTGAGTCAGCTAAGTTTCATTTTTAGTTTAGTTTACTATAAAGTTCTTTTAAAGATAGATTGTGTTGAACTTGAAAAAAGTTATTGGCTATTATCTTTGTTCTAGCTCACCAGGGGATAGCTTTTCTAATTTTCACTTGGCAAATTTTTGATTAAGCCCTACAAGCTTAGATCTTGCTTGACTTGTGTTTAAATCACTCTAGTTTAGAGGTGTTTAAGTGCAGGTTTACCTCTGTTTTGGGTAACCTGCTACTCTTGATTGCTCTTGTAGCATAGTTATAATCAGTACTAACTTATAGTTTTAGTTACTGCTGGTCACTTTTGACTTAGTTCGTAGTGTTAAGTAATAGTAGGAATTATAGCTCTTTGTAAATTCAAGTAGATTAAGCTTAGGTAAAACTTAATACATATTAGGTCTTAGCTTTAGGTTTCTAGCTTATTTTCTAGCTTAAATTTTGCTGTCAAGTTCAGCTTAAAAGTCAAAAACACCAAAAACAGTAGGTTAAATACTTAGTTTCTTAAAAACTTAATTCTAGCTTAAGACAGTAGTTTTTACAGCTTAAATAGAAAGACATTAAGTAGTTTAATAAGCCCTCAAAGTTTTAGAGTTTAGTTTAGCTTTCTAAGGATTTTAGCTTATTTGGATTTTGCACCTTTAAGTGTCCTTGCCAAGTTTAGCATTTTCTTTATCATTTTCAGCTACTTTAAGGTGTTTCCAACTTTTATTTCTTTTCATTTTTAGATTAGGCACATTATAAGCTTCTTAGAACACTTTTCCTTTTTGGATTTGAGCCTAGAATAAGCTTGTTATAAGCCTTTTAGTGAAAATAAGCCCAAAAGCAAACTCACTGTAACAGCTTTTTAATAAGCTGTTTTTAGGCTTAATAGTGGTTTTCAGCTTAAGTGTCTTTTATTAAAATAGCTTATTTTTGTGTCATCTATAAATCTTAGTATTTAGTTTTTCAAAAAAAGTAAAAAATAAAAAAGTGCAAAAAATAGGGTGTGCTGCCTTGATACCCACGGAACTTATGTTATAGATCCAACGTAGTAACAAAGTTGTTTCAAATAGCCTCATACAGTGGTATTTTCCCCCTCGTTTAATATAGTACTCAAATTAATTTCCTTTTTCAATAATAAGCCGTATTGTTTTTAAGCTTATTTTAGGGCTTATTTGTTAAGCAATTTAGCCTTTCTTATTTTTCCTAAGTTCCTGCTAGTGATTTAGACTTTTCCTGGATTTTTCAGATTTTTCCACCTTTTCCTTTATTTTTAATCATTTTTCGAAAGTCAAATCTTAAAAAAAAACAATAAAAAATAGAAAAAAGTTTCATAAAAATACAAAAAATTAGTTTTTAGTTTTATAAAAAATAGCTTTAGGTTTACATCCAGTAAAATATTCTTTCCCACCTTTCTGGATCTTAAATTTCATTTTTGAGCTTTTATGTTTTAAATTTTTAAAATAGATTTTAATTATTTAAAAAAAATAGTTAAAAATCGTTTCTATGCTTTTATAATATTTTCAGACTTTTCTAAGCTTAAAAATCTTATTTTTCCAAAATTTTTTAGTACTTATTGGTATTTTCTAGATTTTAGTAGATTAAAATAGCTTTTAATTCATATTAAATTCAAAAATAATCAAAAAAATGTTTTTCTTTTTCCTAAAATTTTCTTTTGCCCTATCTTAGGTTAAGAATTTTAGTTTACATTTTTAGGGGTTAAAATTAGTTTTCTTGCTTAATTGTCACATTTTATTTGTTTCCCGTATTAGTTTAATTGTTTATTTTAATTGTTGCTTTAGATAATCAAAATCATCTATTTGCTTATTCAAATCAGAATCCGGACTTAAACGAGGTTTCAATTTCACTAGTCATTGGGGATAACGACCCGGGTGATCATACTTACCAGGTTTAATATACGTATTATATATTATATTATATATATTTTTGAGAGTGAATTTTATCAAGGGTAACTTGGTAATTTTCTTAATTGCTCTTAAGGTTATATTATATATATATATTTTAGGTATATAAAATTACGAATCAGTTTTTGGCGCCGCTGCCGGAGACTAGTGTTTACGATTCCTACGTTTTGTGTTTGTTGATTTGGTTTGAAGATCCTTTCACTCTCGAAAGTTTCATTTTTGTTTTATAATTCAAAAATCCAAAAAAAAATCATAAAATATAAAAAGTAAAAAATATTTTCCTTTTCTTTTTAGTATATGTAAAAGATAAAATAAATAGAAAAAATCAAAAATATAAAAAAAAATCTTCCTTTTTAATTAAAGAAATAAAAATCACCAATTGGAAAAAAAATACC
>BQNB010065864.1:0-34782 GCA_026074375.1 Tanacetum coccineum | reverse complement strand
AGCAAAGGGAAAAGGTGTGTTCACTTTTCTAATTTTAAGTCTTAATTTCTGTTTTTGCTTATTTTTGCTTATTAATTGCTTATTCTGTCTTTACAAATGCTTTTAGGTTTATGTTATAGCTTTTATGATTAGTTGGTTTGGATTTATTTTGAATATGTCTTAAAATTGCTTAAACTGCTTATTCTTATTGGCTTATTCTCAGTGCTTATCTTTGAGTTTTTATTGCTAATATGACCTTATTTGATCTTATGTTAAAGCTATTTTTAGTTTTTAAATCTTGTCTAAGTCTTACTTAAGCTTCAAATGATTTTAGAAGTTATAAAGGGGTGTTTGGCACAAGCAGTGGTAACTAAGGTTACCACTGTTTGAGCTCACTTCAGCTTTTAAAACAACTTTTATAAGCTTTAAGTAAGTCTAATAGTAAGTTTTTAAAAAGCTATTAATGTTTAAAACTAAGTTTTAAGGTTTGGTTATTCATGTTCTATAGTCTGCCATTTCAAGTAGAGATTTTAGAATCTGATTTGGTGATTGTCTTAATTAGTGTTATTAAGTTATGTTGATGTTGTATCTAATAAGTTTTTGTAGGATCCCGCTAACACTTCATAACATATATATCATACACGAATTTGATCAAGAAAAGAGAAAGAGAGTGAGTTGTTTTGTAGAGAGATAAAGAATAGAGAGAGAGAGAGAGAGAGAGAGAGAGAGAGAGAGAGAGAGATGAGAGAAAATAGGAAAAGGAAAATTATTTTAGAATGAACAACTAACTCTTTTCTAAATAGAAAAGAGTTTATATACCCCGTCGCGTTAAATGACGCGCGAGATATTTAACTAGGACCCGGGCTCGGGTTTTGCTTGGGATTAAACCCAAAACATATACAATATTAGATTAACTATCAAGCCCGATTCTCGATGCTTTCCTATTACAACGTTAACTAATTGATTGACCGAGACTTAAATACATAATGAACGAACTTCATGTTCGACTTAATATTTTGAGGCTAACAATCTCCCCCGAAGTGAGTTCATTGATGACACTCCTTCATGAGATCAATGAGATTTCTTTCATCGTTAAGCTTATGTGGTCTTGGTCTTTCTCTTTGTTCTTTGTTGTAGGCTTGTTCCTTCATGCTTTGCGATCTTGACTTTGAGCCTTTGTCATTGTCTTTATCGTCTATGCCATCTTGCGATCTTATGTCTTTGACCAACATGCTCATACTTTTGCATTATCTTGAAAGCTTTAAATCAGAGTTAGCGGAAGTCTTTGTCTTTAAATCTTAAGCTTTCTAGATAGTTTGTCTTTGTAGATTGAGCATTTGAATGGGATTGAGGTTGCCGTTACCACCGTTTGACCTGCAGGTTTACGTTAGTGATAAACGAGAAAATTGATTTGAAAATCAATCGACGTGTCACTCGTTAAAGAGTTTTTGTAACACATCGAGAGTGTCATGTTTTTATCAAAATTCATCAACCGTCAATTCATTTACTGGACCAAATCGATATCCAGTTGTCACAAGTTTGATTCATATAGAATCTCGCAAGTCACCTACCAAGAGCTTGTTTGATGCTGGCTCAAGCAGGATTTCCATCTTCATTGTGAATACATTAGTATCACTCGGATGTTCTGGCAAATATCACAATGATATTGCGTAGGACTCTTGATAACAGCTTGTGAACCTGATGATGTTCAACAAGTGTTTGAAATGGAATGTGTCCTAACGAGATTTTTATTGATCTCTTGGCTTAGACCTCGATAGTGCTTTTGGTTTTAGTACTCGTGAGGGCCTGGAGCATTTTGCCACTATTCAATATCAAACAATCTCGGAATGAGATGTTCAATAGATAAAGTGTGTATCTCCGTGACAACATGAGACTAGTTTCTTTTAAGAGAAACCGAATTGGACTGGGAAGTGGTGGGTTGTGCCCATTGCCATCACTGGCGTTCATGATGTCGTTTTCAATGTCAGACAATCAATCTTGTGATTTCTGACCAGCATTATGTATTGACCTGGTTTCTGCTTGGGGTTTCTGCTCCTTGAAGTTGTGTGGAGGGCTTCTTTCTTTAGAACCTTTATCCTTAAATTTTCTTTTTACATTCTTTCAACGCCTTCAATGCTTACACAAGACGTATTACTAACACCTTGTTGTGATTGTTCCAGTGTCTAGTTGATCAATCTTTAGTCGGCATTTATTAACATTTTAATTCATCTTCCTATTATACCTAAGGATGCCTATTTCTAACTTTGGATTATCTTGGGTAGATACTCCTGGTTCTGGTTGGATCATATATGTTGATTTTTCCTAACCTAACCAAATTATGACTTCAGAATCGTGTGAATTAAGATGTTTGTTGGGTTTAAGATAGAACCATAAAACCTTTTCTTCAGACACATTGAGTCGAATAGATCATTTTAATTACATTTTCTCCTCCTGTATTTATAAATAGTAAACATGTAGTGTTTAAAATACCTTGTGATTAAAATATGTATTGAATATTCTGTGGGAGATAATATTATCAGCTATGAATGTTTGACGAACATTTTGATAATGTGTTGAGTTACATTAAGAATTGTCGTTGTTGTTGTATCCACACAGAACATCATTAAACTTTGTTTTTCGAAAAACTCCCCCTCAAAAATAGCGACCAATTGGAAAAATTGTTGTCTTTTGAAACATTGAATGAGGAGTTGGAGTGGTTTGAAAACACAATTTTTGAAAGATTATGATTTGTAGCGAGAATTTCTTAAACTAAAAAATCGTGATTCAACTTTTTGAAAAAACCATATGCTTAGAGGACTTCTCTTTAACGGTTAAGGGTAAGCCGCATGAATACTACACTTTCCTTTTACCCCTGAGCTAAAAACATTGATGTCTTGTATGAAACAGATCAAGACTGCCGGAGAATAATTAAATTTTCTCGTTTGTGAGGATAAGTTATAAACCTTCCTTTTTTATGAAGTCCGGGATTATGTACTGAATTTGACACATAGCCTTTTAAGAAAATTAGAAATGACTGTTTTTGAATCTTTTTGCAACTCTCGCTCGAACTTCATTTACAACACCCGTAGTCAAATGTTAATCGACATTTCCTAAGACACGTAAATGTTTATCGATTCCAAGAGACATGTCGAGAAGAATCTTTTTGGAAAATTTTTGATTTTCTTGCATTTTGTAGTTTTCTTTTGAAGTTTATATTTTTGTATTTTGAACTCTTTCTTAAGATTATGTACATGGTGATGTTTGATGAAATGATATCATGCAGGCTATTTGTCAGAACCTCATTCAGTGGAGTCAAACATCTCATACCAATCCTTCTGACAACGTTACTGTAAAGCGTATCCTATGGAAGGGCTTTCTGTAAACATGTCAGCTAATTGGTTTTCAGTTCTGACCAAAACTATAATTCAATATTTCCATTTTCAACTGTTACTTTATGAACAGTGATACCGAGTCATGGATGTGCTTTGTTCGCGAATACTGTTCAGGGTGTGCATGAGATTGCTTTATGGCTGAACTGTGTAGTCGCCCAGTTATATAACGGTATTTTGTTGTAGTTGAAGCCATAATCTTGAAGCTGTGTCCTCATCCACATTACTTGAGCACAACTTGCAGATAACGCCACGTACTCTGCCTCTGCTGAAGAACATTGCCAGAGCCAGTTCTGTTTCTCTTGTCATCCAGCTTACAAGGTTATATCACAACATGGGAACTGTATCCACTCCATGAAGTGCTTTTCCCGAGTATATTGCTATCCGGCTATTCATGCTTCAGCGTCTGAAAATGTGTTAGTATTTCAAACCAGCAATCCTTTTGGATACAGTGTCCAATGTTAATGGTACCCTTTAGGTTATTTAAAGATTCTTTTTTTTAACCTCCTTGAGGTGCTTTTGGAGTTGGTCGTGCTTGATAACGTACACAATAGCATAACTGCTGCCACCTAAGTACTGGTCTATAGATGCTCTAGTACATGTGACCCGATTTTAATACGATAATCAGTTTTGGTCTACGGCGTTTTCTCCACTCAAATCTACATCTTGTTTGCGGTTTAGTGAGCCAATGGTTTGTACCATGGAGTGTCATATGTTTGTCCATTATTATGCTTTTTTTGAATCTCTAAAGCGTAGTTGGCCCTGAATTGATTAAAAATAACTTTTTGGGGATCTGGTGGATCTGAAGTCTAAAAAGATTTCATCTCCCCCTATTAAGGACATTTCAAATCTACTGTGCATTAATTTTTCAAATCGTTTTGAATATTATTTAGGATTTTCGATCCCAAAAATTTATGTCATCAACGTAAATCTTGCACAAGTAGAATATCCTTCCCCGTTTTTTATCTTGAATAAAGTTGGGTCTAATTGTATCCTTTAGTAAAGCCTTTGGTTATCAGGAAGTTTTGATTGTTCATCGTACATGGCTCTTGGAGCTTGCTTTTATCCATACAAAGACTTTCCTTGTAGATGGTAGACTTTTTTTGGCATGATCTGGATCATCGTTACCCTTATGGCCCCCTGTGCAACAATAAACCTCCTCTTCTGTGAGACCAGTAAGAAATGCACATTTTTACGTCCAACTGATAGTGATTGGAATAGGACTTGTGTGTTGCTAGTGTGCCATAACAAAAATCCGAACTGCCTTCCAACTGCGAGCAACATGGTGCAACATATTCTTCAAGATCACAATCACCTATACACCCTCCTTCACTGAGCATATTTTTATCATGTCCACTTATATTTAACCTTTAGCCAACAAGTCGATGACTTTGTTTACGAATTACTGTTGTATCATCTTTCTTGTTCTTCCATAACCACTGAGCTTTTTAATCATCTTGCCAAAGGGTTTGTCAACGAGTTCCCAGACTTGTAGTCTGTTGAACTGATGAAGTTCTTCTTGTATTGCCTCGATCCATGAGGAATCATCCATTGCCTCCTTATTGTTCTTCGGTTCAACATTACTCTCTCGTGTAGCGCGAACTTTAAATTTCAGGATCTGTTAGCAAGCTGTCGTCTTGTTTGAACTGGCTATGGTTGGGATTTCCACGAAATTGTTTAATGGATGATCTCTGGTCCAGTCGGTATTATCATGACTCTTTGTGGTTGAAATGACATCGCACATCGGTATTATCAATGTTGCATGAGGAAGTTCGCACCAATTTCTTGTACCAAGTGCTACAAAAAGGATTGAATTAAATTCATTTCTTCTTGGTAACGATTGCATTTCGGTGCCTTGATCATTGCTTGTTTTCCTCAGCTTGATCGTGTGTTGGATTGTATTATTCTTCAAGTATAAAGGTATGAAGAGAAAATTCTTAACCCTTGAATTTTGACGAATCTGTCTTTTCTGCCTGAAGGAACAACATTTTGTCTTTGGGGCGCACGGGGTCAGAGTTGTTCATAATCTGACGCTTTTGTCCTTGTGGAACGAGGCCTTGAAGAGACTTTTCAACTGACATCTCTTGTCGATGTGGTGACTGAGGTACTAACTGTTTAGTGTGATAAGAACATCATTTCTTTGATTTCATAAAACTTGATATGATGGATTCTAATCTATTAAGGTGTTGTTCTCTTATTGTAAACACGGATATCCCTATTCGACTGGTAGAAGTAGGAATTCCCCACCATGACACATGATTCCCTTTTTCTTTCATCTTCATTCCAGATTTTCCCCATTTCTAGTTATGGTAGCAAGTGCCAACCAAAGATGTGAAGATGTTTTATTGAAGGTTTCCTGTCATTTATGATTGTATGTGATATGACTGTCTTTTCATGAAGTGGTTTTGGATGATTGATCTATCTGAGTATAGCATGCTGTTGCAAATGCTCTGATCCAAAATGATAATGGATGCCTTAGTAAGAAGCTGGAATGAATCGTTTTTCCTGAGCAGCCTTCAACCAGAGTACGCGTTCCGTTATTTCGGCAACGTCGTTCTGTTCAGGTGTTGAGGGAGTGGATAGTTTGATGTTCAATGCCTTCTTCTTTGACAATAAGCATGGAGTGTCTTGTTCAAGAATTCCGTGCCTCTGTCTTGTTCAGACAGTAAATCAACTTGAGTTGAAGATTGCGTTTGAATCAAATGTGAGAAAGTCTTTGAGAACTTATGGTGTTCTCATCCTTGCGATCTGTAGAAAAGAAAAAGAGTTCCAAGTGCTATCTTGATTAGTCATAATCAATCACCAGAATATACGTCTTTCCCATTTATGCTTGCCCAACGCGCATTGGACCTCAACAAGTACATGTGAAGCATATTTAGTCTTCCTTGGAACTAGGAACATGCTTTTGTCTTGAATGAACTCTTTTTGCCTTTACAAAAATTCATTTTCACAAGACGAACAAAGTTGATCCATTGAATATTTCAACTTAGGTTAGCTGCTCACAACTGTGTCTTTCCCTTTGAGAGTTAAGGTGATGTAATAAAAGTTAAGATGCGAGAAAAGTCGATTACTTCGATGCCATAACCAATGCTTGAGTTGCGTGAAGCTTTAGCCATGAAACAGATTGGAGTTGATGTAGTTGCTTTCTTGATGAGATATTGTGTAGAGATCCGATACACAACTATCCTGTTAGTAAATGCAGTTTTTCCTGAAAGATCTCTCACAAAACATGTAGATTTCCGGAAAGCAACCTCAAATCAGAATCACCGAATTTGACCAACCGAGAAAAGATTGTATTGGTCTCTTCGACGTAATAAACCCGTTTTGAATTTCGTCACATTTCCTTGAACAGATCTCCGTATAACCAAAGAATAGGAGCCAAATGATCATTTACCAAAACGAACAGTGACCAGAAAATTTCTCCAAACTAAAATTAAACAAAAGCTTGAGTGAGATTGCCCGTCATGTGCTCTTGTGCATCCATGAGTAACAATGAATAGGACTGATTTGTACAATCTGCCAATGAGAATTAGAGGACGATGGAATATTGGACATATTGGTTCCTATGAAGTTTGATATCTTCAAAACATTAGTAATCCTAGAGACTATGTCTATAGTTGGGACTAATATTTGATGTACATCATCTTTCCTGGATTTTAGGCATCCATATCTTTTTGCGTCCTTTGTGGCTTTTCGTGTCCATGTATAACCTGATGATCTATATTCTTGGCTAGCACCATTTCCATTCCTGATTTGATATCCTGCATACAACTTCTTATAGTAACTCTTGGATTTTCTCAATAGTGCCGTTTATCTGATGCATACTGTTTTCTTATGGGGTTGATTCGCCAATAGATTTGTTATCGCTTTTCTCTTGGGTTTTACTGAGACACTAAGGCACTTATTGAGGGCTTCTTAGTCTATGCATTCACGTCTTTCAAGTATCGAGAAACACAAGCCATCATGATTAGAATTTAAACAACATTTTCCACAGTTCTGCAAAACCAGATTTTACATTCGAAGTTATGGAGTTATTTGACACTGTCATTACACGCAGTTACAAGGACTTTGTTTTCTTAGAAATACTTAGAACATCCTAGGATGGTCTTACTACTTCATTCTTTGTAAACTTCATCTTTGACTAATGTTTGGCCTACGACCTTGTCTTTCACTTGATAGCTCCTTAAGATCGTGGTCTGCTAAACAATTGTTAAACTAGTGTGAATTTACTCTGCTAAGATTTAGACCATGTGAGGATTTAGTATTCCTAGAAGCAATGAGGCAACTGTGGTTGTTATAGTATGTGTTGTGGTGGAGGCTATTATCTATACATTCCTGGTTTAAGCACATTGGTGTTTCGAACTGCTTGGTTTCTTTTCTGAGGCAAATTATGTTGAGTGACTGGTTTTAAACAAAAATAAAACCAATCTTAACTAGGAAAATCTATGATATCCGACGCATTAGTTTTATTAACCGACTTATTCGTTTGAAAACTTCTCATTTTAGGAGAATTTGAAAAAGGAGTCGGTTTTCCTAAAACTGATGGTTTTGGAATCCGTTGAGCATTTGGTTGTCGAACAACAGATGGTTTATCAAACTGAGTTTCCACAGACTTTCCTTTTGTTACCAGAATGAGTTTCTTTAACTCATTTATCCACCATGTTCTTGTCTTGCATTTGAGCTTTCAAATCGTGTATTTATGGTATTATTCACGTCTCTTTCGAAATACATTTGAAGCATTTTCTTTGCAAACTGGGTTGTTTTTCATCTGTTCTTTACAATGTTAGTAAAGAAAGTTCAGAGAAATTGAGTGTTTTTCAAGTTTAGAAAACTTTTTTAACACAATTATTATGAATCTTCTTTGTATTAAACAGATTCAGTTTTTTGTTTCGAAAGTTTTGTGCAAGACATTCACTTCTTTGTACTGTATGAAGATAAATGCCATTTCAATTCAGTATGAGCATTTAAATCACGACAGAGAATGCAAATGATGAACATGCATAAAATCTTTAGACTCACAATCTTCAGTGAAGTAGATCATATATGTTTGATAAAATCAAGCTTTTCTGATTCAAGTTGTCAAGGCAATCCTTTTCAAGGGAATTAACGTACTCTCAAATCGTCATTCATTTCCTTTTTGAGTTCATGATATAAAACAATGACTGTGACAGTTTAGTTTTTGTCTGAAAGTAGGCTATTAATAAGATTTGATCAAAATACTTCCACTAATTAGCAGTTGCGTTAGGAAATGCATATACTAGTTTGATTAGACACTCGTTTTGTTGACAAATTGTTCGAAAGTGATTGAAGTTGCTTTGTCATTTCGATTTTTTAGAAGTGTCTACTTTTTACTAATGGATTATTAGACATGGGTAGAAAGCCAACGTTTTTGAGCAATGTTTGGTTTTGTCCTAACAAACGTTTTTTTCTCTCACATTGTCTTTCCTAATTGCTTTAGCCGCCGTTCCAACTGATCAGTTAGGCTTTTGGCATGGTGGGTTTGAAAGTCTTCATATAAGACTGTTTTGATATGTGTAATTATATGGTTTCACTGTGTCTTTATCCAATTTTGATCTACTCTCTCTGTAAGAGTCACTATCTCTTCCCCATCAGGGGCAATCTGGTTTGCAGGATCAGAAGTATCCATATGGGATCTGATACAAACAGGGCACTTATCAGATTGGGCTTTCTTGAGGTTCTTTGAATTAGCAAAGGTTGATTCTAAGATTTTACGTTGCGCTATTGGGTGCTAATCATGTGATATGGTTGAATTGACTGATTGCGTTTATAAAGAATCTTAATTAAAAACTTTATTTGTTTATCCATCTCAAATATAGTTGTCAATGTCTTTCCTTCCTTAACCTTTAAATCCGAAATAACCTTAGTTTTCTCTTTTAGTTGACCTTCAAATTGTGACCTATTTAACAGACTCTTTTTGACTATCTCATCGTGTTTCTGATTGACAACTGAAATTTCATAGGTTTTAGTTTTTAAACCCTTTTGTATGTCAAGTCTTTATAGTATTAGTCTAGAGTGTCATTTAACTTTGTGTGAAGTTATTTGATAAATCACTGTGAGCTGTACATTAAGGGCCGTGGTTCGTACTTCTCAAGCTCAAGTCTGTTTTCTGGTTGTCTGAAGTGCCAATCAGAGACTATCCGACTGATAGTTAGCCTTTCCCCCAGAGCTTCTACTAGACTCATCCTTGGTTGTTTTGCCACTCCTTCAGTTATGAGTCAATGTTGCGTTTGCTTTCTTTAATTGCTTTATAATCGTTTTGTTTTCTCTAAGTATCAAGAGGTAAAATTAGCAATTAAATTAGCATAGCGCAGCTAACGCTCATCAACACATTTACAGCCCGCATTTTGATCAACCCTGATTATCATTAGTCATATATTTGGCATTGAATCAGGAATGACATTGCTATCATCCTTCTCCAAAACATATGTGTCGTTAATGGATTAAGGTATTGCCTCGAATGTACGTCTCAAACATTGGCAAACAAATCAATTTTCGTCATGTTTTAGTACATGTTCAAATGGCGTATCAGCTAGATTACATTGATTCCGCAGGTGAGTCCTCTCTGAATCTTTGCCATTGTAACTGTAATGTGCCTTCCAATTCCTGTTCATCAATCTCTTAACTCCGTGTCCTTAGCCAATCACATTTCTCAGCACTTGAAGTGGAAAAACCTTGCTTCAGCTTGTTTCGCCACATCATCATCTTCTCCTGGTGATACGCGTAGTTCTTTAACCCGCTTTGGCTTCCTGCATCCCTGGATAGTGTCCAAATCCCTTGCCAGTTTTGAAGCACTGTATCCCATTCTTTTTCAATAAAGGACAGCCTTTACTGTTTCCCATAGACCCAGCAACTTAGTGGACTGTCTTTGATTCCCAAACTGCCTTGTGTTTGTCATTGTTATGCCTTGGTTATAGTATCTTCAGTCTTTGTTCCTGGAGTTTGAAGAAGTTCGAAGGCTTGTTGTTGGTAGCGGTTTGTACAGCTTCTTGTAAATACTTAGCAGGCTCAGTGCCAAGTTTCTTTTGCCATTCACGTATCCTTGAGCTTGCTTCTGGTTCACTCGTTCTTCCTCAGAAACGAGACTCAGATTGAGGAGTTACTGTTTGGCGATCTCTTTGCCTTTTTGTCTGGTAGTTGCACTTGATCGTGTGGAAGAAGATTGCTTGTATGATGGTGCATTCGATCTTTGAGGTTTTGGTGCCTGATAGCTATCGTTATCTGGTTTTTGGTTGAGCAGCCGACATAGAGTGCTAAGGTATTTGCATTCTGGTAATCTTCAGAACGGATATCATTAACACTTCGTTTTGTAACTGCCTTCTGAACTGTCTAACAGCTTGTGATATGAGGACATGTCTATTACCTGTACTTCTATGATTGACAACCGTCTCCAAATCTTGACCTGTCTGGTTGAAGTTGTTGTAAGAATATTGAACATTCATCTTGCATTGGTGAATCTTGCAAGATTGTTCTTGTCAACTCATTTCTTCAGTTTGCTAAAACGGGGAGTAATAAGTCTCCATGGTTTCATCATTCCTCTTGAAGTATATACTTCCCATATTCCCAGTATTAGATTGGTCTTTTCATCTTGTCTCGTTCTATGCTTCCCCCTTGTTGTAGCCTTTCATTGAGCTGTCCACATCTCCCTTTGCCGTGTGTTGCATGCCATCAACAGTTGAGTAAATTTCATCCCCAATACCAGGCAGGAAATCGAAAATAGCTTTCTTTTCAGCTTGATAGTAAAGTTGTTCTTGACCCTCGTCATGATTGTGTACTTGTCTCTACTTCATATGTGCCAGCTACTGGTAGAATGTTCTCTGCTGCTTCAATCTGCTGCAATGAGTACGTTTGTAGGCAAAAATTATGGAACTTCAAAGGATGCACTTACTTGATATTCTACCATTCGATTTAGTGTCAAGGTATCGCTAGAATAACGCGGAAATTGCCACTGATGTAATATCTTCCTAGGTCCAAGATTCGGTGGACGCTCTTGAATTCCATTCACTGGTCAAGCCGTATTCACAAACGAATGGGATCTTGGTGCTCTTGCATACTCCCAAGACACTGAAGGACCATATCATATCGACCTTCCCACTCCTGAAGAAATTCATCAATTTCTTCAATTTTAACGTATTGACTCTAACCGCAAAATCAAACACAAAACGTCATTCTTTCACCAAATCAAGTCCTAACTAAAGAATTTAGACAAGATCTGAAAAGATGGAACGAACTCATTTATGAGAATGTGTTCGGATTAGGAGGACACCGGGACCATCTCCCGGCTTGCCTTGCTCATATATTATATTGTATCCTAGCCGAGCAACAATATAATCTTGCCTATTTCTTTGTCAAAAGAATTAAGAGTGCACGAGCAACTCCTAAAGCCCATCTTCCTTATGGTATGTTCTTGACACGTCTCTTTCGACATGTCATGGAACACTACCCTCATCTTGACAATGGCATCTACGATGTCGTTGAACGAGTCATGCGTCCACTTGTTCTAAGACAAGCCCGTCGACCTCGAAGTGATCGTGGAAAAGCCCATCACTCCGTCTCATCAACTTTCGCCCATTATAACCGTGAATCTTCATCTCATCAAGGAGATGATGATGGTGCTTCTCGTGCTAGTACCCCATCTCCTACCACTTACCTAAACTCTCTTGGACCTCTCGATTACCAACAATATGATGTTCCCACTTCTTCCGAACAAAATGATGATCTTCTATTCGAACGTCAAACCGACTTGCTCAATCAAACACAACAAATGCATAAGGAACTTAGAGGCGGATTCAAGTCATTTGGCAAGGCATTGCGAGGAGTCTTCGGAAAGAAGAAGAAGTGATGATGTTGAGTGGTGACTAGCTTGGTAGAATAATTGGTTTAGGACTTTATGTGAACTTATGTTTATGTTTAATTAATTGTGTGATGACGACCCGTCTTGGTCGGAAGAACCTTAACTTGTTCAACTTGCTTAGGTCCTTTAATCTCTATGAATTATTAGTGTGCTCTTATAATTATGCATTCTTATTTTATTTGTTGCAAACATACATGATATACTTGATTTCATGCATATATTTACATGGGACTTGCTGCAAATTGACCACCAAAACACAACCTTTCTCACAAATTTTTGCAAAAAATTAAATTTTTGGTCGTCTGAAAAACACCAGATGGGCGGCCCCCTTAATTCATAAGGGCGGTCCCCTTAAAGATAAGGGGGTCGGCCATTAATTAAGGGGACCGGCCATCTGGTTCACGGATTTTACTGTTTCTTTCTGCTTTTTGACCAGATTAACCCACTTGATGTCCAAATTTACTACTATCACCCTCTCCACCTATCTCTTGTCATTCATTTTCTTGGAATCTCTTGAGTAGGGATTGCAAAAGCACCCGAACAAAACGATGGGGAAAACCGAAACCCGAACCGGTTGGGTCGGGTTCGGGGACGGGTTGGTGGGTTTGGATACGGGTTCGGGTAGAAATATTCTTTTTTCTCGGGTACGGGTTCGGTTGCGTGTTCTGGTAATACCCGACTCGTTTAGCCGTATCGGTAACCGTACCCGTTTACCCGAATCCGTACCCGCTTTTATTGCCATTTTTATATAAGGCAAATTCAGGCTCCTAGACTTGTACAAAATATTTGACTACTCGTATTCTAAAAGTTATTTTTACCAATCATATCTTGGTAATTACAAACAATTAGTCACGCCTGACTATTTAATTTTTCGTATAAGTTATTTCATCTTCGGAGTTTGCCTCAAGGTTCATTTTTTATTTTTTTTATTTTATTTTTAATGCATTAATTGTTTGTTTATTTAATCATTTAATTATTCATTGAACTTGTATACATAATTATTTAACTTGAAATCATTACAATAGTAATGAGTGTGTAAATGTGTATTCCTCATTTGATCATTTTCGCACTTCATACTTAGGCATATTTTTTACACTGTCCATGAACGAAATCATATTTTTCTTACATTTTTCATGTCCAACGAATATTCAAATGCGGATAACCGAAACCCACGGGTAAACCCAAAAAACCGATGGATAATACTAACGGGTATCCATCGGGTATTAGGGCGGATACGGGTTTGGAAATTATAACCGCTACAGATTCTAGGAATGTTAGGACAATTGGTAGTGATCCTTTTTATTGTATGTTGTACTAATATGCTTTCAAGAATATTATCTCTTTTTCAAGTATGGCATGATTGTGTTTTTATACACATTTTTATGGTTAAATGAACTGCTCTTGGTATTATGTTATCAAGTATGTTTTTACTTGCACTTAAATTTGATGTATGCATGAATGTGTTTTATACACAATTTTTATGAATGCTCCTTAGTCTCATATTTTTTATGCACTTGTTTTCTTTTTGGTTGGATGCATTTTTCATATCCATAAAAGTTAAGCCTAGTTGATATATATTTATGATTGTTAGTTTACAAAAATAACTTGACAGTTGTTAAGCATTATCAACATGTTTAAATATATTTTTTTCCTAGTTGCTACATGTTAGAAATGATTGTCTTGTTCTTCTAACTTGTTTTTGTAGCAAAGTTACCATAGCTCGATTCCTTGGTGCCCTCGAACGAGGGGGAGTACACATCAAGGGGGAGCGTTCATCCCGTCGACTTTTCATATATTCATCGACGAAGCCTTTTTGATTCTACAAAAAGGGGGAGAAATGGAAATAAAACTTACTAAATACTTGTTTAAAAACAATTATACATTTAATGAGTTTAGATTTTGTAATCATCAAAAAGGGGGAGATTGTTGATAGAAATAATGCCTAAAAACGTTATTAATATTTTTCGATCTCTCTACGTTTCGATAATCACAAAATGTAAAAACGATTAATGAAAAATTGTTTGTAAACAAATAATTAGTAATAAATTTTCATTTTGAACATTTAATCACTTAAAGGTATGAATAAATAAATGCTTAATGCATTTTATGATCAAAGAAACTTTTATTTAACCTCACATTTTTTATAAAAATGTCACAAACATTTTTATAACTTCTACAAAACATTTTTGAATTTAAAAGAAATGTTTTATTCAAAATAAATATTTTGAATTCAAATTTTATACCCAAAAACGGCTAGAAATGTTTCAGAAAACACCTCTCCCAGAAAAGACAAAAAACGGAGCGTCTGGCCTGGGCGGCCCCCTTAATTATAAGGGCGGTCCCCTTAATAATTAAGGGGACCGGCCCCTATTTAAGGGGATCGCCCAGACAAAAAGCCAACTCAGCTGGCCTATAAATACTGGACCATTCCTCACTGTTTTTCTTATCTTTTGCACACACTTTCTTTCTGTTCTAAATCAGTTTATACACTCCTTTCTTTCCTTTGATCATTTATTCATGAAGCTTTATTTCCAAGTGATCCAAGATTAATTCCTCAAGTGCAAGAGAAGAATACTTCTTATCATCAAGTCAAGAAGTGTTATAGTATAGTTGGTATAGTTGTGTAGTTGTGTTATATCTTGTAAATCATTTGTGTATATTGTGAAGGTGTTTATCGTAGTTGTATACAATAAGTAGATTGTTGTGATCATTGTAAATATTGTTAGATCGGGGTGATCTTAGTAGGTAGTGATGGATTGGTGTGATCGTAGTAATGTCTTGGTGAAGTGAAGTTGTGAAGCAAAGTAAAGTTGTGAAGTGAAGCCAAGTTGTGAATTATCGTGAAGTGGTGTGTTTAGTTGTGATAGATTGGTTCTAGCTAGGATTAGAACTCGACATTTCGCTTAGTGTCAGAAATTGGTGTAAGCTAAGTTGTGTATGGTTTTCTCCGCCTAAAGGGAGTTTGTTGACATAGTGAAGATAACTCTCGAGTTTGTGCTCGGGGAGTGGAGCTTCGTTACCAAACCACTATAAATCCTTGCGTTGTGGTTTGATCTTTATAACTCTTATCTCTTGTCTTTCATATTTACTTATCATTTACTTACATATTTGTATTGTTCATATTGTGCACATATTGAGATCACACAAAGTTGAATCTAAATTTTTATAAACAAACATAACATTAATTTAAAAAGCGGTAAATTATTCAACCTCACTTCTAGTTTTCCATAGATTCATAGAAATTAAAGGTCCTAAGCAAGCTTAAACAAGTTCAAGTTCTTCCGTCTAAGTCGGATTACCATCCCACAATCGATTAATCATAAACATAAGTGCACATAAAGTCCTAAACCAATTATTCTACCAAGCTAGTCATCACTCAACATCTTCACTTCTTCTTCTTACCGAAGACTCCTCGCAATGCCTCGCCAAATGACTTGAATCCACCTCTAAGTTCCTTATGCATTTGTTGTGTTTGGTTGAGCAAGTCGGTTTGACGTTCGAATTGAAGATCATCATTTTGTTCAGAAGAAGTGGGAACTTCATATTGTTGGTAATCGAGAGGTTTGAGAGAGTTTAGGTAGGTTGTAGGAGATGGGGTACTAGCACGAGAAGCACCATCATCCTCGTCATCATCTCCTTGGTGAGATAAAGATCCACGGTTATGATGGGCGAAGGTTGAAGATACAGAGTGACGGGCTTTTCCATGATCACTTCGGGGTCGACGGGTTTGTCTTAGAGCAAGTGGACGCATGACTCGTTCAACGACATCGTAGATGCCATTGTCAAGATGAGGGTTAAGTTCCATGACATGTCGAAAGAGACGTGTCAAGAACATACCATAAGGAAGATGGTCTTTAGGAGTTGCTCATGCACTTTCAATTCTTTTAACAAAGAAATAGGCAAGATTATATTGTTTCTCGGCTAGGATACAATATAATATATGAGCAAGGCAAGCCGGGAGATGGTCCCGGTGTCCTCCTAATCCGAACACATTCTCATAAATGAGTTCGTTCCATCTTTTCAAATCTTTTCTAAGTTCTTTGGTTAGAACTTGATTTGGTGAAAGAATGATGTTTTTGTGTTTGATGATGCGGTTAGGGTCAATACGTTGAAATTGAAGAAATTGATGAATTTCTTCAGGAGTAGGAAGATCGGTATGATATGGTCCTTCAGTTTCTTCTGAGTATGCAAGAGAACCAAGATCCCATTCGTTTGTGAAGACGGCTTGGCCATCGAATGGAATTCTGAGAATTTGACCGAATTATTGGAGAGAAAGAGTGATGAATTCGTTTTGAATCATGAAGGAGAGAAGAATAACTCTGGAGGCATCTCTTTGAAGAGTGACTTGACTATAAAAGTCTAGAACAAAACGAGGGACAATTGGCTTATTGATTTCATAGAGACAATTGAGACGAATGTTAGAAAAACAACGATCGATGTGATCAGATGTGTAGTAAAGTTGATCAACAACTCTACCCTCATGAATACATCGATATTCGATAGGTTTGTAGAAGTGTGCGATAGAAGGAGCGATACCGGGTGTTTGGGAAACTTTAGGAATGTAAGAACGGGTAAGAGAGGTATCACCGACAGTTGCTCGAGGCATGTTTGTCACCTAAACAAGACAACAACAAAATAAAGTATTACAATAAGAAAATAAAATAAAAAAAATAAAGTTTTTGAAAAATGATAAATGTGGGACAAGGATTACTTTGACTCTAAAAATAAAAACCTAAGAAGTGATCCATATGTTCCTTAATTTATTTATTTTGACTTAATCTAGGATGCCGAAGAATATATATTATGTAGGATCCCTAGATCATTCCATAGATTAATCACAAGATCAATAGCACAAAAGATTAAACATTAAAGAACTTTTGATTGGATCCAAACGCTCCTTTATCAACACAAGAATTGACTAAGATTGTTGAAAAAATATACATTAAGTTGTATATTTTGCCGACCAATGTGAGTTCATTACGTATGACATTACAAGGATGAAATGGTGTTTGTTTTGACTCAAGACTAGGTTTTAAAATGTTAAACCAAACGCCCCTTTATTTTATACATTTCATAAAGTGTATCAATATATATATATATATATATATATACTAAATATAATATATATATATATATATATATATATATATATATGAACTATATATTTAATGACTTAACAAGTTAGTAATCGCGTTTATACAAGTGACAAAAATACAATGATGGTCATTTCGACTTTAAAAATCGATCCTAACAAACGAACCAAACACCTCTTTATTTTTATAAAACTTTATCCATTGATTCGAAAAATATGCCTTTAGGAATGTATATTTCGAAAGACAATGTATAATCATTTTAACGTGTTTTTGGCATGAATCAACAATGTATAGAATTTTTGTTTAAAAATTTCCAATTTTTTTTTCCGAGAAAGAATGTATATGAATTTTCGAAACCCAAACGAATTAGTGACTTAATCCTATTGACAATTTTGAAATCCTATGACTACGGGAATTATTATAGTTATGGATTTTCTAGACTTAATCATAAAAGTATATATATAAGTTATGAAAAATACCCAATTTTGATTGAGAGCAAAATTGGATGAAATTGAAAAAGAAAAGTGTAGGAAATCTTACAATAGAGGTTGTTAATCTTGTTATTGGTGTTTGCCCCTTGCGAATTTCGGTCGAATGAGTGTTTGAAGGTTTGAATTTTGATGGTTTTGGGTGTTGGTTTTCGTCACACAGCAGCAGGAGGAAAAAGAAGAGCTAGAATGGGTGTTTGGAATTGGGTTTTACGAAAGAAATGGGCTGTTTGGCAATTTTAATAGGTCGGTCCCCTTAAAATTAAGGGGGCCGCCCACCTTAACACAGCCGGTCCCCTTAATTTTAAGGGGGCCGCCTATCTGAGAATTTTTTTTTGTTTTTTGATTTTGACTAGTTTTGTAAATATACAATTATCAAAATACGTCAGGAGCTATTAGCAATATTATTTTAGATAATATAGTCGTCGAAATAATGAAGTTGAAGGCGAGAGAAAAATACTTGACATTTTTAATTTAACTTTTCGTTAAGTTAAGTAAACTTAAATAATTTTCAATGAAATAATTAAGTTGTCAAGATTTTTGGATCGAGAGGTGGTTTAAAGATGATTGACAAAATTTAATTGACATTTTGATTAACCTTTCGTTAATTAAAAATACTTTGATTACTTCAAATGAAATAATCAAGTTGTCAAGCCGAGAGACGATTTAACGAGGATTTAGTGACGTTTTCAATCAATTTCTTGTCAAATGAATAAATCAATTACTTCGGATGAAATAATTAATTGTCACGATTTGTAATATTTGAAAAATGATAAATATGTGACAATAGAATAACAAAATGATAAATATTGTAGACGTGTAGACGAGGCGGACATTGTAGTTGAAGGGAGTTTGCTGTCATGCCTTTCCGGCGTAAGATAAAAAACTAATCCTACTTCTATGTTAATAATTTCCCACTAACTCACTTTTCTTCATCTACGTGAGTTTGCTACTAGTGGACATAGAAGATTTCCATTTTATGGAGGTACGTAGAGAATCCTAATTCAACTACGTGAGAGATGAGTTCATAATGGACAAACTCTTTTAATTCTAGAAAACCAACAAATAGCTTTTCTAGTGACTACACTATTTCTACAAGCTTAAATTATATTCTATTAACTATAACTTATTTGATTAGCATATACTATATGTAACAAGAAAATATATAATCATTTAGCATTTAACACATAATCTAAATTCTAAGGAGTTTGGAAATAAGACATACATTTGCCTACGATGTGTTTTCTTCAACATCTTCAAGTAAGTAAGCGTTGAAGTAGAAATCATTTCGTATATCCGTCGTAAGATTTTAAGAATGTATTCACTCATCGGATTCCAAGAAATGTTCATGAACTACTCCACTAAAATATTGTAACGACTCAACCACTTGGTCCCCAATTTTTTATGGGTCCAAAATTGTTAGTCCCGAACATGTTTTGCATATGTTGCATTTGATTCGGATACATATAAGGTGGACATATTCCTCACAGAGGGAAGTTTGGTTGTTAAATAATTCCACATTGAATGATTATTATTAGGGTAGTTTTGTCCTACTTGATCTCTGCTAGGTTGTGGTGTTTTAGACCGAGGGTGGGAGTTATTAGTTCTTTTTGGAGGAGGAGTCTTAGATCTTGTTTTAGGCTTAGTAAATCTAACTCCGGGTTTTAAGGAAGGTTTATAAAAACGTTTTACTTCGTCGTCGCTTGCAATGGGTATTTTAGTATTGTTTATAAGAATAAATTTTGGTCTTGGGTTTGAATTTAATTCTACTACTTTTTCTTTAGACTCAACCTCTTGCGACTTTACAAAATTTATTTGTTTAGACTCACTAGTTGATCATTTGGTAAAATTAAATCCTAAACCAAATTTATCTCCGAGTGGTTTTTGAAAACTTATTATTTTTTTAAGCGAGTGACTACTATTATTAAAATGATTTAGCTTAGAAATTTCTTCCTTAAGCTTTTCATTTTCAAACTTGAGGTTTTGACACATTTTGCATTCTTCATTTACATTTCTCTAATTTAGATAGTTTATTTTTTAATTCGAGTATTTCATTTTCTAACCTATTTTTAATTTGTTTTAGTGATTTATTTTTAGCCATGACTTTTAGACATACTTTGCATAGTCGATTATATTATCTAAGTCTTTTTCATCTAACGATGAATGATCATCACTAAAGAATTCAGTTTCGAAAAGTACCTCATTGGATGCTTTAGCCATGAGACATTTTTCGTCATTTGTCCTTTCTTCTTTATCTTTGTCGCTATCACTCCATGATCCTCCAACAAAGGCTCTTTGATTGTAGTTTCTTGATAGTTTTGGACACTCTCCGATGAGATGATTGGATCACCCACCATTAAAACATTTTCTTTCGCCTTGCCATATTATCGTCTTTACTTCTTTTAGGAAGACCTTCTTCAATCATGGGTTGTCTTACGAATCTTCCTCGTCTTTTGAAAATTTCTTGAAGTCTCTCATGGCCATGGCGTATTCTTTGTCTTCACTATCAGAAGTCGAACTATCTTCATCACTTGTTTCCTTTTTTGCTTTCAAGGCAAGAGATCTATTTTGTTCTCTTTTGCCTTTGACCATTTCAGAATCTTTCTTAATTATTACTTCATAAACTTTCAAGTTTCCAATGAGTTCATCAAGTGATAGAGATGTTAAGTCTTTTGATTCTTTAATAGCCGTAACCTTTGCGTGCCATTTAGGATGAAGTTCCCTAAGAAATTTCCTAACATAATTCTGCTAGAAAAACATTCATCAAGAGCTTATTAGATTAGTAATAATAGTGTTAAAACTAGCAAAAGCATTATCTATCCGACTCTCTTCAGAATCATAAATTGTTCATATTGTTGAACAAGAAGATCTATTTTATTATCTTTCACTTGACTATTACCTTAGTGAGTGATTAAAAAAGTATCCCAAATTTCTTTTACGGTTTTACACATAAATATTCTCTCATATTCTTTACGTGGTAAAACATTATAAATCACCATTTTAGCTTATTATTTTTAGCAAGTGTCCTTTTAAGATCATCGTTTTTTTTATCAAAAGGTATAATTTCATCTTAATCGTTTTTACATTTTGTGATCATCAAAACGTAGAGAGATCGAAAAATATTAATAATGTTTTTAGGCATTATTTCTATCAACAGATTTGTTCTTTAATTTGTTTGTGGAAATCGTAAAATACCAATTGTGGAAATCGTAGAGGGGGGGGGGGGTGAATACGTTTCCATTTAAAAACTTCAAAATATTTCGTATCAAATTATCCATCAAGTTAGATGCAATATGATAAGTGTGAATAATACATCTATATCCACTAGAACATGTCATAGCAATATAAACATAATCATAATGTTAACTTCTATCCATGACACAATCATCATCTAAACAATATAAGCAACAATCAACACACATATAGATCTAATGAAAATATACATGTAAGGCGATAAGTAAATAAAGATGTAAAGCGAAAAGTAAAAGAAAGTGCAAATCGGACGCGATGATTTATAGTGGTTCGGTCACGAAGCACCTCTTCGCCCTACTCTACTCCCCGAGTACACAACTCAAGAGTAATTTCACTAGTCAACAAGCTCCCTTTAGGCGGAGAAAACCATACACAACTAAGCTTACACCGATTTCCGACACTAATCCAAATGTTGAGTTCTAATCCAAGCTAGAACCAAACTATCACAACTAACCACACCACTTCATGACAATTCACTACTTCACTTCACCACACAACTTTTTCTTCACTCCACAACTTCTCTACCATTCACAACTTTTCTATACTTCATTTCAACTAGACACTACCTTGATCACACCAATCTAACACTACTTACTAAGATCACCTCGATCTAACTATACTCTTGACGATCACCACGGTCTAACAACTATACACACCATGATCACCACGATCTAACTATTACACAAGTTTGGAATACATGGACTCGATCTATATATTGTGAGTGTAAGACATGTCAACAATGCACTAACTAAG
Organism: Tanacetum coccineum; assembly: GCA_026074375.1. Taxonomy (NCBI): domain Eukaryota; kingdom Viridiplantae; phylum Streptophyta; class Magnoliopsida; order Asterales; family Asteraceae; genus Tanacetum; species Tanacetum coccineum. The sequence goes on along the minus strand of BQNB010065864.1, from coordinate 12,956 downwards.
CTACATAACTTCATATCTTAATGATAACAAAAGTTCTTCTCTTGCACTTGGAGGAATAAGCATGAATCACTTGGAAACAAATGCTTAAGATTAAATGATCAAAGGAATGGAAGAGATTTTGTAAACTGATTTAGAACAGAAAGAAAGTGCGTGCAAAAGGTGAGAAAATCAGTGGGGAATAGTCCAATATTTATAGGCCAGCTGAGCTGGATTTTTGTATGGGCGGTCCCCTTAATTAGGGTGTCGGTCCCCTTAAAATTAAGGGGGCCGCCTAGCCCAGACGCTCTATTTTTTGTCTTTTCTGGGGGAGGTGTTTTCTGGAACATTTCTAGCCGTTTTTGGGTAGAAAATTTGAATTCAAAATATTTATTTGAAAAAAACATTTCTTTTAAATCTAAAAATGTTTTGTAAAAGATATAAAAATATTTGTGTCATTTTTATAAAAAGTGTGAGGTTAAATAAAAAATTCTTTGATCATAAAATAAATTAAACGTTTATTTATTCATACCTTAAGTGATTTACGTCTGGTGCAAACTTTGTTGAAGCAGACTTGAGACGTCGAGAGATGTTGTCGTATGAATGCATTGATGATTTGTGATCACAAGTAACTTAAGCACTTTACGTTATGTGTTATAAGTTACATGTTTGTCATCACCAAAACATGAAGAGAATGTATAGATTAAATATCGTAATATTTCTTCCAACATATACCAAAAACCCTAAACCCCTAACCACTTGGATCTATACCAAAAAACCTAAACACCACTTGCATCTATACCAAAAACCCTAAACCCCTAAACACTTAGATTTATACCAAAAACCATAAACCCCTAACCACTTGGATCTATACCAAAAAACCTAAACACCAATTGGATCTATACCAAAAAACCTAAACCCCTAACCACTTGAATCTATACCAAAAACCCTAAACACCTAACCACTTGGATCTATACCAAAAACCCTAAACCCCTAACTAGTTAGATCTATACAAAAACCCTAAACCACTAACCAATGGGTATAATATCACAAGTGATATACAAATAACTTTAAAATATATACCAAAAACCCTAAACCCCTAACCCCTAACCACTTAGATCTATAACAAAAACCCTAAACCCCTAACCACTTAGATCTATACCAAAAACCGTAAACACCACTTAAATCTATACCAAAAACCCTAAACCGTAAACCCTAAAATACTAAACCCTAAACCCCTAACCACTAAAATCTATACCAAAAGCCCTAAACACCTAACCACTTAGATCTATACTAAAAACCTTAAACCCCTAACCACTAAACCCTATACCAAAACCCTAAACCCCTAACCATTAGGTATAATATAACAAGTGATATATATACACAAACTTCAAAATATATACCAAAAACCCTAAACCCCTAACCACTAAACTCTATACCAAAAACTCTAAACCCCTAACCACTAAACCCTATACCAAAACCCCAAACCCCTAACCATTAGGTATAATATCACAAGTGATATATATACATAAACTTCAAAATATATACCAAAAACCTTAAAACCTAACCACTAAAATCTATACCAAAAACCCTAAACACCTAACCACTTAGATCTATACCAAAAACCCTAAACACCTAACCACTTAGATCTATACTAAAAACCCTAAACCCTAAAACACTAACCACTAAAATCTATACCAAAAACCCTAAAACCTAAACCCTAAACCCCTAACCAATAAAATCTGTACCAAAAACCCTAAACCCCTAACCACTAAAATCTATACCAAAAACCCTAAACCTCTAACCAATAGGTACAATATCACAAGTGATATATAAATAACTTTAAAATCTATACCAAAAACCCTAAACCCATAACCTAAAAACCTAACCACTTAGATCTATACCAAAAACTCTAAACACCACTTAGATCTATAACAAATCCTAAACACTAAACACTAAACCCTAAACCCCTAACCACTAAAATCTATACCAAAAACCATAAACACCTAACCACTTAGATCTATACCAAAAACCCTAAACCCTACTTAGATATATACCAAAAACCCTAAACCCCTAACCACTTAGATCTTTACCAAAAACACTAAACCCCTAACCACTTAGATATATACCAAAAACCCTAAACCCCTAACCACTTAGATATATACCAAAGAATTATTGCATCTAAAATATATTATAATATCATAAGGGATATAAACATCAAATATAAAAACAAAAACTGTTGCATTACTAATAACATAATATCACAAGTGATAATAGATAAATGTCTAAATAACAAAAATAATCAAAAAATTTTATTGAAACCTAATGAAAATAATTCTTTAAAGAAAAATCAACGAGTTGTACTAAAATTTTTTCTTTTTTGTATGAAAGTAAAATCAGACTCTAACTGTGACAAAACACATCTTAAACTGAAACACTTCTAGAAGCACCGTCTCGGAGCCCACCATCCACATGATCACTGTCGCCAGGAGCAACTACTGCAGGATATAAGACATCAACATTATTCTTCCTTGGACAAGTACGCCTATTGTGAGCAGTAGATCCATAAATACCGCAACCATTCTTTTTTTATTACTTTTCTTCATTGATATTTCTCTTCCACTCTTGATACGCTTCTGCTTCTCACGTCCCTTTGGACTTACACCTGTTGGATTCTTCACTTCAACCTTATCATGCTTCTTAACACCTATAAATTCTTGAACAAAATCAGAAACTGTGCGGGTTGGAACAATTGGCAACTCAGCCTCGAGTTCTAAATTTATTGCTTTCATCTTGTTTACAAACACAGACAACTTTGGCTCATTATTCCTCAACATATGTACACATGAATCAAGTATGATAGAAGCCTTCATTGCAAGCTTCTCAATTGCTTCATTCTTCTCGCCATAACAGTTTTTTTGTTCCTCAAATCAGGTGGGATCAAATCCTTGGTCCAACGCCTCAATATATACTGATCTGGAATACAAAGACACTTTAAAGTTCTTGAATACACAAAATATTTGTCGACATAAAATCCCAGAGCGAACAAAAAGCTGACAACAGCAGGAAACTGAACCATCTCCTTTGTTATAAAGTACCTTCATAATAAAAACATATCATTATATCACAAGTGATACCTCATGTGACATTCTAATTAACACTAAATAAAAAATTTGAAAAATATCATTACAATAATATATCACAGGTGATACTTCATACCATATTTTTAACAATAAAAGTAAAAAAATTGAAAAATATAAAATGTGATAAATGATATTCAAAATGTGTACCTTGTAATGTCTTGTAACCTTTTGATGCAAATTAATCTCTTCCTAAACATTCTACGAAGTAATTTCTTTGTCAATCACTTCTGGAAGACCAACAGGTTTTATTTTTTTCCTATCAATAATACAAACAGTACATCCCTCATCTGAACTCATACACGTTATTGAACATAAACCAAGACCCCCAGCAAACAATCTCTTTTCTGGACAACGAAATTAAATAGGCTGCAAATATAAACTTTAGCAGCATGTTGTTCAATAGGTAACGATGTCAGCAAAGCAGGGAATGAATCAAACAACTGATGATCTAGTTTTTCTTACGTGTGTCTTTGCCTTTCCATTGCAGACTCATAACCAAGCATAAACTTGACAAGTGTTGAACTAGAACTAGTGAAAATATGAGATCAAAATGAGTTCTTCGCTTATGCCTAGAAGTAGTCCTCATCAACCACGCTAATGAGAATCAACAAGAAAGGGGGAACCATGATGATCTAAGACGATACATCTTTGAAAGCCACTTGTGATTGACAAGATCAAATTCCTCCATAAGCTTATTCCATCTGTCTTAAATCCTCGGCCACTTAAACATATTCCAACGTCTTACCAAATTTATCTTGACATCGGTTATCATCATATAATTCTAGACACACACTCTAACAAAAACAAAACAAATGAAGGAATTAAACATTAGGCATAGGATATTTTAGGACTAACTTTAAACTCAAAATACAAAAAAAAATTAAAAAAATACTAATAAATAAATTATACATAGAGATATTTATTCAAACAGTCAATTATCAATAATAATATCTATTCAAACTGTCAAGTATCACTAGTGATAAATCACATGTACATAATGTTGGGAATTATATTGATTGATAAGACAAAACACGAATGAAACAAGATGGAAACAAAAGTTACCAAAGTCGTCATTGTGGGATTTACAAAGGATGTAGAAGATAAAATAAAGATTGGTCAAAAGAGATAAAAGATGAAGAGATTAAGATTTGGTCTAAAACATCATATATCTTTTAATAGTTTAAGTAAAGCCTTGACCAAGATTTGGTCAAAAAGAGATAAAGATGAAGAGATAAAGATTTGGTCAAACTTATTAATATCTTTTAAATAGTTTCCATGTAAATCCTTGACTCCTTATGCTATAAAAAGAGGTCTAGGCATATTGTTTTAGTATCCAGAAAAGTGTGTGTTCTCAATGAGAGTCGACTAAAACAAAACGTGTGTGTGTACACGTTTAGTTAGTTAGCATCAGTTCGATAGGTAGTTGAAGTGTTAATAAAACATCTATGTATTAGTTAGTTTAGCCTCAAGGATCATTTGATCTTGGGGATATAATGAATAAAGAAAACCTTGAAGTAACTCTGATTTATGTTTTATTATTCTGATGTGCAAGTTTATTAATCATTGTTACTGAATATCCTAGATGAGTCTTAATAACGATCTAAGGGGTCATAAAGATCTCCACAATTGGTATCAGAGCCTCGTGGCTCTCGATATCTAGGATTGTTCAAGGTTTTTGTTGGTGTCGACTTTATGAAGAAAAGATGTGTCGAAGTTTTTGTTTGGTAAGGTTTTTGGTAATTGTTACATAAGGTTTTCAAAGGCTCGTATTTTGGATTATTTGTTCGAATTGGTTACGAAGAAGGTTGTTTATGACCTATTTGACGTGAAGATAGGATATTATTTGGTGTTTTATTATTGTGTTTTATCATACCTTTTAGGAGGAGGGTAACTTGTAGTGCTTATACGTTTCTGTGGCGATGACTTGACGGAATCTAGCAAAGGTGTGTGTTTTTCTCTTATGTGTCTCAATGCTCACATTTGCTATAACTTTAGATATGTGTCTCTTCGATGAGGATGTTATCAAGAGATTGTGATTATACTTACTATTTTGGTTTTGGTATGAGTTCGACGTCGGTGTGGATAAAACCAAGAAATAAGAACAAGTTTAGGTTGTTCATACTTGGCATCAAGTTTTATACTTAATTTGCTTCATCAGTAAATATTAATAGAGCCTACAACTTGGAAGATTCAAGAAATGGTTAACATATGGGTTTCAGGGGAAGCTTAATGTTAAAATGTTTAACCATTTACATGCTACATCGAGGTGAAGGTTTTTGCTACAACTAGTCATTATTACTATTGCTAGTGTGAGTGTCTACTACTCAAAGTTCATTTTTTTATTGTGCTTAATGGTGGATAATTGAGGAGATAGAAGGGCTTGGTTTAGAAGAGGTAACTTAGGCAATAATATATCAGGATAGCATACAGTTGAAAAATACTTGTATTCATGGTTTATAACATGTATCTCCCCACGGGGTTTGGAAAACATATAAAGGTGGGACTATAAACTCACCTTAACAGGGAAATCTGATTGACGTCAAAAGTAACTCAAATGGAAATAAACGGCTTCGTCATGCAACCTAGGGTAATATGTCAAGTCTTAGTTTTATATTTCAAAACTTTATTTCATAAAGTTTTATCGTAAATATTAATTTGGTTTATTAACTTGTGAAAATATCGTATCACTGTTCGGGCTATTATAATCCAGAGGTCATGTAGTAAACGTTTGAGGAGCTAGGACACTTTAAATCGAAAATCCAGCAACTCGTCAAAACCAAAACGTCTAAACCCGAAATGAAGCCCCTCCAATGAAATTCCTCTAGTAACAGTGATGACTAGCGTGCTTATAGTTTAAATGATCAGATTTTACTCTTTTTAAGTTTATCTTCAAATGCTAGTGGATATAAATTAATTAAATATATACATAATTGATTTATAATGTTTCGATCGATGAATGAACGATAAATGTGTCGGGTTTAATAAAATCGAGTCTTATAATGTTTAAATTATATTTAAATAAAATATGTACTTTTTAGCCCTAAGAATTCGAAAACGGCAATGTATACCCTTGGTATGAAATATTTTACAATTTTAACCCTTTATATATATTTTAAAATTTTAACCCTTGACTTTAGAGTTTGGCAAAATAGGTCCTTGTGGTTTTAAGTTTAGGTTAATTACATTTTTGGCCCAAAAGTTAAATAGTTTCAAAAGTTACAATATACACCCCTCATGCATAATACGATTTGCGTTTTTAATCCAAATTCGTAATACGTCGTGTTTTTAATTTCGAAATCGATTTGCAGCATTTAGCTTGTTAGTATAAGCTAAAATAAGTTGGATTTACAAGCTTAAAGATTATGAAATGAGCTTATGAGCTCAAAAACTCAAAAAGGATGCATTTGTTTTGAAACTAGGACCCGATGGGTTAGAGCTTTTAGGGTTTTAATCTCGAAATCAATTTGCAGCATATAGCTTATCATAATAAGCTAAAATAAGTTGGTTTTATAAGCTTAAAGCTTATGAAATGAGCTTATTAGCTCGAAAACTCAAAAAAGGTGCGTTTGGTTTAGGAAAACCAAACGAATGGCTTAGGGTTTATGGGCTTATTTCATGTGATCATGAAAGATGTATAGGAGCTTATTAATATCAGAATAAGCTTAAGCTAGCTTATTTATATGGTTCGAATGGATTAGGGTTTTCAAAATGGGTCATTTAGGGCACGGTTTGGATTAGGAGTTTCCAAAATGGTTTAGCTTGATCAAATGGTTAAAACAAAGCTTATACATGATCTAAAACATGACAAGAGCTTATAAAACAAGTTGTAAGACTTACAAGAGTTTGAAATGGGTCGAAATGGTTGATAATGGGTCGAAATCCTTAGGAGATGAATCAAGGACTCTTCTTCTCTTATTCCTTGGTTCCAAAATAGCTTAAAGACCTTTCCTTTCTTCCTTAGCTTGGCTAGAACCTGATTTTGAGGTAGGGTTTAGTTTAATGGTGAGTTTTGGAAGCATGCATGGTTTTGGGTTTATATAGGGCTCGAAACTTAGAGTGGTGGCCAAGTTGTGAAGGAGTGGTGGCCAAGGTTTAGCAAGGTGACTAATGAGAGCTAGGGACATAGCTTGGAGAGGTGTTTGAGGGTTGGAGGGCTCGGTTCACCAAGGAGGTGACAAGGAGGTGGTGAGGTGGCGGCATGGTGGTGAAAGGGGGTGACTAGGTGGTTTACTTGGAGCACAAGGTGGTGACAAGGTGTGGAAGGAGCTAGCTAGGTTAGGACTTGGTTTAAAAACTAGTTAGGGGGTTTCGGGTTTGCTAGGGTTTCGGTTTAGGGTTAGGGTTAGATTAGGACGAGTGTGTGGAGTGAAATGGAGGGAAAATGGTGTTTAAATGTGGTGCATTGGGGACTTGTAACTCGTGCTAGAATGGTGGTACGAAATGCCTATAGATTTTGGAGGGAAAATGGCTTAATTTGAATGTTGTGCATAATCAGGTTGTACCTAGGGCTTAATGGAGTTGTACTAGGGTTTTGGAGGGAAAAGATATTCAAAAATTATGCATTGTAACCTTGTACACAAGCCTTATAAGTTTGTACATTTGCATTGTATGGAAACATCACATGTAGTCGGGGTTTTGATATAAACGTTAACGTATAAAGTTCGTTTTATAATAACGTTATGAATAGTACGTTAAATAGATAACGTTTTTGGTAAAAGTGGATATTAGAACATATTACTTGACATATTATAACGTTCACTTGATATAAACATTAATGGAATTGACATTGGTAGGTGCGTGAGCTCATTTACTTTGGAAATGTAAGTTACGTTACATAATGGATGGAACAAAAATAAAAATATTTCTGTGAAAATGGATCTATTAAATATAATAGATGGATAATTACACTGAGGAAAATTGTGGGTTGTTATAATAATCTAATACCAAAACCTGCTTCTGATGCGTATTTCCTATACATCTTAATGCATTCTTCAAGACTATCATAAATAGTCCCCAATACTGGTAACACACTAGCAGAAGCTCTAGGAACCCAATAAACTGATCCGCCTGGAGTGTTAATAAACTCACGATGAATAACAGCTTTAGGAGTTTTCAAACTATTAAAAGCTGAAAATAAAAGGTAATAAAACACACAGTAAATATCACTAGTGATACAATACATATAAAATTTAAAACATATAAAAATATCACTAGTGATACAACACATACCACATAATAAAATTCTTAATCAGTAAACAGCCATAAGCGATAATGAATGATTGATGATGATGATAATGATTGATTGATGATGATGATAATTAAATGAACGATTGAAGATGATGATATTGATCGATTAATGATGATCGGAAAAAAAATGATGAAGATCGGTGTAACCGATTGATGGAGGGAAAAGGGGAAACGGTGGGAAACGGTTAGAGAGAAAACACACACTAACTGTGAGAAAAAGTGAGGAAAATAAATAAAAGAAATTAAAAAAAGACTTTATATAGTGGCAGAAAATTAGGTTTATTAAGTTTAAATCTTAGATTAATCCCCACCATTAGATCAAACCCAAATGGATGGTGAGGATTTGTCCCTTGGTATGCGGGGAGAAACTAGTATGCAAATGAACTTTTGCCATAATCTTAAACGTAAATAAGTTTCAAAAGAATTTATCTGAACACATGAAATATTTTACACACGGTCATACAAGTTACAAGGAGTTAAGGAGTAAGGAAATAGACCTTAGGGGCAGAAGAGTAAGAAAAAGAAATAGGACATAGGGGTAAAATAAAAAGAGGAATACTAGATCCACACCCATTTTATACAAAAAGAATTCACACCCATATGTGTCAAACAAATAGTGGTAGTGTAAAAAAGAAAAAAAAATGTGATAGATTGTGATTGGTGGAACTAACATGCCACATGTGTATGTGAAAGTTTTTATGTGAGTTAAGAGTTGATGTAGCATTGCTCAAATAAAAAGTAGTTACAAAAAGTGACCATGGGTAAGAGTTGCAGTAGTACTCCATTACGTATAGGACTTGATACTCCACTGTCTCACTATTAGGGCTGTAAACGAACTAAACGTTCAGTGAACTTTTCGTAAATTGTTCGGTAACAAGTTCGTTTATGTTCGTTTATTTAATAAATGGACGAACATGAACAACATATTACGTTCGTTTAGTTAAATGAACGAACATGAACAGAAGTCTTGTTCGTTCATTTATGCTCGTGAACATCCGATTATTCGCTCGTTTATGATCATATATATGTTTATGTTCGTCTATCGTATCTTTGTATTATATAGTTTTTAAAATTGCTTTACTTAAACAAAACAACACCTGTAAAACACAATATTATGTATATTTTTGTAAATTTTATGTTAATTTACGTTCGATCATTTATGTTCATTCGTTTATGTTCGTTTGGTGTCTTAATGAACTTACATAAACGAACATGAACAACCTTATTTCTTAATAAACGAACATGAACAATAAAATTTGTTCGTTTAAGCGATCGTGTATTTGTCCGGCTAAAATTAAACGAACGAACATGAACAAAGCTCTGTTCATGTTCCTCCGGTTCGATTAGAGGCTTACTCACTATGCTCTACTACTCCATTACATGAAAGCATTTCAAAGGCTTAAATAAGTAAAAGTATCTTTCATTAATTTCTTATCATTCTTTTTCATATATTCAAAACTTAAGAATAAAAAATGTTGGTTTGTATATTATTTTTGCAAGTCGTTGTGTGGCTAAGGTTTTCTTCTCTCAACTCAAGGTATATCTTTTTTTTAGTTAAAATATGTGTTCTTGTCAAGTAAATCTTGCTTCTCTTTTTTATAAGTTGAGTTTTATTGGTAGTTTCTCCTTAAGTATATGTATAGATCGGATTTAAGCTTTTATTATTGTTAATAAAAGTTTCAAGGTTTGTTTTAGGCTTTTAGCTTCACTTTTTAGTCAAAACATTATTAAAAAGATTTAATAGATGTGTTTGTATGTTTTATGTTCTTTGGTCCGTACGAAATTTAAACTTCTTTGTTGTTCCTTTTTTCTACGTTTTTGTTTAAACATTGTTTCCTTTTTTTTTTGCTATTTTTGGATATATTTTTAAAAGCATGAATGAGTTTTGTTATAAAAATGCTCTTGTTGTTCATCTTGTTTTTTTACCTTTTTTAGCGTTTCATTTATTTTTCCAGTCAAGAAAATCATTTCAAAAAAAGTTTCCTCTTGTTTTTGTCTGTTCGTTTGTTTTAGCTTTTCATTTCATTTTCTAGCCAAAACTTTCATTTGTGTTTGTAGTTGTTCTTCGATTTTCCTTTCTTCTTTGGTTTGTTTTTGTGTTTCATTTTATTTTCTACTCAAAACAAATAACAAGATTATCAAAATACTTAAACCGTATCTAAATTATATCTAGATCATTCAAAATAAATTTTAAACCAATAATCTTAAACGTAAATCTGTTTCAAAAGTAGTTATCTAAACATATGAAATATTTTTCACACAATCATATAAGTTACTAGGAGTCAAGGAGTAAGGAAATAGGTGTCACACCCTGTCTATGGCGGAAACATGGAGTGTGATGGACGGAATTCGTCATAATACATTGATATACATAATAGAGAAGTTATAAATGAATTCACACAACGTGTCATGAGACGTCGCTCGATTCATAAGGGAACTTGTGTTGTGACTATTCATTTCCACGACAAACATAGTTAAATAAAACTTAAAGTCTCACAACCCGGGACAAGTCTAGAACAAAAGATGTCTGCTAAGGGTAAACTAGGTGCAATAATTGATAACAAGTCCAACATAGTCACATTGCACAATTTCTACGTAAGGCCTCCTTAGTGGTCTCACTAGAATCTTGAAACTCTTAACTCCTTAAGCATTAGTATTACCTGGATGCTCGAAAGGATTAACACAGGATTGGTGAGTTCGTAGGTTTAGTATAACATAAATATCGATGTGAAGTACGAGTAGGACATATGTGTGAATGATATATGCAAGCACTTAATGTAACACACAATGGTACAACTAAACCTCGCGACAAGCATCACACAGTAGGCCGGATTATATATACCCAAGGTCAAGAATCCATGAGACAATAGTTGGTCTAAACGACTAGTATACCAACTACAAGGTAGGAGCGTCAACCCAATAGTACTAACAATACCTCTCCGTCGGCTCCAACCCGGAGTTAACCAATTGTGAATGAATAACGAATAACACATTAAGGCACATATTGCAATACGAACGCACATCCTGTTTGAAAAGTATGCAAAATAGTGTAGCACGACATAAAAGTATAAATGTTTTGAGCATCATTTTCCCCAAGAAAAGTGTGAATACGGGGCTATGAAACTCACCTTAGCACGTTAAGCAAATTAGATAACGAAGCAAGTATTGATATATAAATCGGCCTAACCGCGACGTAAATCAATAAAACGCCTTACGGTCACAACGATATGCACTATATGCACATGAGTTTTGTAAGTTAAATCACCCATATAAACTTTTGTTCTTGTTACGTAGGATTGGGAAGAGTACCGCTAGACAAAATATGATGTTGTTGAACATTGTTGTTTTTGTTCGTGAATGATAAATGATTTTTTTTTTGTTACAGGTGAAAATGTCTCTTTTTATAGGAGAACAAGTGGGTGGGGTGGCGGTATGGTTATACCATATTTGATGGTAAGAACTTATTATATAGTTGTGGGTGGTGATGGTGGATAATTGATAATTAATTTTATAAATATTTGTTTGTGCTTTGAATGTTTTTGGTGTTCTGGGTTTATGTTCTTGTTGTTTGTTATTGTTATTAAAAATTAATTACAAATTCAAGAGGAAATCAAAGTGGGGAAGAAGAGGATCATACTTTGTCATTTCGCATCTTTTATGGTGCAAAAAATGTCCCTTTGGTTCATGAAATTGACGACCGTTAGAGATAGGTATATAATTTGCACGGATTAGTAGTTTGAGGACACGCAGTGCAAAAAAAATTTGATGGGGACCAAAATTAAAATTTTGACAAACCAAAGGGACATTTTTTGCACTTACCTAAAAACAAATTGGACATAGGGGTAAAAAAGTAATTAATAAAAGGTGATCATGGGTAAGAGTTGTGTAGTAGTACTCCATTACATATAAGAATTGATACTCGATCACTCTCACTCTGCTCTACTACATTACATGCAGGCATTTCGGAGGCTTAAATAAGTAAAAGTTTCTTTCGTTATTTTTTTTATCATTTCTCGTTTTCATATATTAAAACTCGTGAATAAAAAATGTTGGTTTATATATTATTTTTGCAAATTGTTGTTTAGCTAAGGTTTTCTTCTCTCAACTCAAGGTATATCTTCTTTTCTGTAGACAAAATGTGTGTCTTGTTTAGAATATATGAAAGAGAGAAAAGATAAAAAAAGTAATGAAAGAAACTTTTACTTATTTAAGCCTCTAAAATGCCTAAAATGTAATGGAGTAGTAGACTAGAGTGAGAGAGCGAGTGATGGAGTATCAAGTCTTATATGTAATGGAGTACTACTACAACTCTTACCCATGATCACCTTTTTTAGTTACATATATAGGAATCAAGGAGCATGAGGTAATAAGGTCAAATTAGTATATTGCAAGCAACTGTTTTAGGTTAGCTAGGTTTGTTAAAGAAATTTGACTATAAAAAATTTGCTTTTAACCATCATGTTTGGATCCTCAAAAAGAATACGAAAGTAACTCCGTTGTGTATTATTATTAGGGCCATACTAAATAAACACTAAATCCACTAAATAAACTTTAGTCAAACTTTATTATGCATTAATCCAAGTCCCAATA
>BQNB010065863.1:0-34782 GCA_026074375.1 Tanacetum coccineum | reverse complement strand
AAGCATCTGGCTATTCAGTTCCAAAATATATGAAAAGTTCATTTTTGGCAGTTTTGTCAAGAATTTGTCTAACTATCGGTATTCCTCACGAATCAACGATAATTAAAAGAATTATTTCTGGGTATTCGTAGAATCAACATATCCAATTAGTTATCCTGTTTAACACACTACATCACTAACTCTCATGAATCTTAAGCCACATGTAATGTTTGCTTGCGTGTCTACTTCCATCAAAAGCTACCAAAACTCTTACATTTTCTCATAGTGTGATAAAGTTTTCATCTATTCTATTTTTCCCTCTATTTGGCCGATCCCAAATACGCCACACAAACACCAAATCTTACAAAACTTTCAATAGTAAATTATACACTAATCAAAGCATCATTGTTAGTATTAATTTCTTAATCTTTAAACACCATCAAAACCATCTTTATAAGAGGTGTAGAGGCTGATTTGTAGGGTTATATTGGAGGGTTTGTGCATGAAATGGTGATGATGTTGTAGTTGAAGATTGGTGGTTTGTGTTATAGATTTTATTGGTTGATTTTGTTGGAAGTTCTTGCAAGGTTTATTCTAGGGTTATAAGTGAATATTGGTTTGGGAAAAATGGAGTGTTGTGGCTGAGGTCTTGTGTTTTGTTTGGGGTTTATTATTGGCTTTGTTGATTCTAAAGGTTGGTGGAAAAATATGTAGGAGTGGTGTTGATTTACACTAGTTTTATTTCACTTTGTAAGCCTCAATTTTATTTCTCTATTTTTCTCCATTAAAATGAGTTCATGTTTGATTTTTGTGTTCTGGAAAATATGTTTGTAAGTGCGTTAAATAATGTGGTATCGCATTGTATTGATTTTGGTGAGGTCAAAACTTGTTGAGAGTAAGATTTGGTAATGTGATTTTGGGCCAATTTTACATCAGTAGCTAGATGGACCTCTTACGAATTATTATTGGCTTGTGGACACCTAGAAAAGTTAATAGGGAGGTAGAATAATGTTTAAAGAGTATGTGTTGAATTGTATAGGCTCATAACTCCTCCGGATGAATGAGTTATGGCCGATTTACTAAAACTAGTCGAATCTGTCACACCTCCATTTGGCTTCACCTTAATAGCTATTATAGATTTTAATTTATAGCCATTTTTGTGAAGAGGTAAAAATCTAGAATTATTTTGTTTTGGGTAACCAAGGGTAAATTGGTCTTTTTCATATGGTTCTGGGATTTTTAAAAATATGAGGCTTACATATTTGGAAAATAGACTCAAAATGCTTTCCGTAGGCGAAAGCCTCGTATTTTTATCAATTACGGATTGGGAATTATGGGTTCATAAATTTGGTTAAAAACATATTTTGGGAATGAATTGTTGTATTAGACATAAAATGAAAATGTTTAAACTTTTGTTAATTAGGTTATAAGACATAAAGATAAATATATGTTTCAAGAATTATTAATACAGATAAGACTTGATGCTTAGAGTAAATAACAATTCCTTAAATGTTAGTGCAATGCCATACTATTTACGTAAATATATCTTATGAACACGTGTTATTTTTACCTATCACCCACTATTTCATTATTCTAAATTACGCCGTATCTTTTAGGTGGTTCGTAGTGGTTTTTGCTCGACCGACGATCTTATTATTTTCTGATCTCATTTGCTTAAGGTGAATTTCATAGCCTCTTTTTCTATTACTTGTTTTATTAAATTCGGGGGAGATTACATTCTTGCTTTCACTTTGGACACAAGTACATTTCAACACTGTATGCTATTACCTAATAATTATTGCCTAAGTACCTCATGATAAAAGGGGACTTAGCAGCAAGTAGGTACTTAGGCAATAATGATCAGGTAATAGCATACAGTTTTGAAATGTACTTGTGTCCAAAGTGAAAGCAAGCATGTAATCTCCCCTAAATTTAATAGAACAAGTAATAGAAAAAGGGGTTATGAAATTCACCTTAAGCAAATGAGATCAGAAAATAATAAGATCGGCGGTCGAGCAAAAACCACTACGAACCACCTAAAAGATACGGCGTAATTTAAAATAATGAAATAGTGGGCGATACGTAAAATTAACATGTGTTGGTAAGATATATTTACGTAAATAGTATGGCATTGCACTAAGGTTTAAGGAATTGTTATTTACTCAAAGCATCAAGTCTAATCTGTATTAATAAGTCCCGAAACATATATTTATCTTTATGTCTTATAACATAATTAACGAGAGTTTAAACATTTTCATTTTACGTCTAATACAACAATTCATTCCCAAATTTTGTTTTTAACCAACTTTATGAACCTATAATTCCCAATCCGTAATTGAAAAAAATATGAGGCTTTCGCCTACGGAAAGAAATTTGAGTCTATCTTCCAAATATGTAAGCCCCATATTTTTAAAAGTCTCAGAACTATGTGAAAAGACCAATTTACCCTTGGTTATTCAAACAGAATATTTCCAGATTTTTACCTCTTCACGAAAATGGCTATAAATCAAAATCTATAATAGCTATTAAGGTGAAGCCAAATTGAGGTGTTAGGTCTATGAGTCCTCTACATATATCATCTTTTAATTTCAAAGTGTTAGTGTAAAAATATGGATATATACTCCGTTTCCTTATGGTGTGACAGATTCGACTAGTTTTAGTAAATCGGTCATAACTTATTCATCCGGAGGAGTTATGAGCCTATCCAATTCAACACATTCTCTTTAAACATTTATATACCTCCCTATTAACTTTTACAGGTGTCCACAAACCAAAAATAATTTGTAATAGGTCCATCTAGCTACTGATGCAAAACTGTCCGAAAATCACATTACCAAATCTTACTCCCAACAAGTTTTGACCTCACCAAAATCAATACAATGCCATACCACATTATTTGAAATACTTAAAAACATTATATCACATATTTTCCAGAACACAAAAATCAAACATGAACTCATTTCAATGGAGAAAAATAGAGAAACAAAATTAAGGCTTACAAAGTGAAATAATACTAGTGTAAATCAACACCACTCCTACACCTTTTTCCTCCAACCTTTAGAATCAACCAAGCCAATAATAAACCCCAAACAAAACACAAGACCTCAGCCACAATACTCCATTTTTCCCAAACCAATATTCACGTATATCCCTAGAATAAACCTTGCAAGAACTTCCAACAAAATCAACAATAAAATCTACAACATAAACCACCAATCTACAACTACAACACCATCACCATTTCATGAACAAACCCTCCAATATAACCCTACAAATCAACCCCTACACCTCTTATAAAGATGGTTTTGATGGTGTTTAAAAATTAAGAAATTAATACTAACATTGATGCATTGATTAGTGTATAATTTACTAGTGAAAGTTTTGTAAGATTTGGTGTTTGTGTGGCTTATTTGGGATCGGCCAAATAGAGAGAAAAAGAGAGTAGATAAAAACTTTATCACACTATGAGAAAATGTAAGAGTTTTGGTAGCTTTTGATGGAAGTAGACATGTAAGCAAACATTACATGCGACTTAAGATTCATGAGAGTTAGCCACCTCATGAGATGAGGTGGTTAACTAGATCATTATATATATTATAATTATTAGATGGTAATACTTGGTATTTAGGGTATAATTTAGAATAAGTGGGTAGTTTTGAGGCTAACGGGTAATACAAAAAATATTTCGAGAGTTAAGCCGGAACCACAAAGCGAAAACAAATATAATAAAAATAGTTTTACATCATACGGAATATTTTTTTTGAAATAATAATTAACGTAGGGCACGAAACAAACACCCCCAAATTTTCAACGCAGCGGGACATACAACTTTGGGTGTTAATTCATAGTACAATCGCAAAAGAATATAGAAAACGACTCGAAAGAGACGTTTTAAAACTTTGTTCCATTTAAGTTAAATTCAGAGTAATTAAACATTCGTCCCATGGGATCGTTACCAAATTCACAACACCAGTTTTTCAAACATTGATAGTTTGTTTGACAAGATGGAACAAAATACAAGTTACTTTAAAACTTAAGCGCAGACCCCTCGAACACAGCATCCATCACCCTTGGTTACCTGAGATACATGCTAAAACATAAACAACAATGTTGAGTGAATCCATAGAGTTTATCATAAAGCATAATAGCAATTTAGAACACAAGTTTCTCAATAGGGGACATTGCAACGAATATAATGTATCAATTCACTTTTATCGCATTGAGCTCATGACACCGAACATTAACACTGCATATTTATATATGTCTAAAATTTCCCCGGATACTAGATATTATTGCCTTATATCTAAATTGTCTCAATACAAAACGTCCGTTTAACATGGGTGTTCTCAATATGGATTCATACCCCGGACGGGGTTGTTAAGCCCAATAGATCTATATATTTGTACTAGCGCTCGCCCGTCATAGGCAATTCACGGTTCATGAAATTAGGGACTTTGGCAATAGCTACTCATGCGTATAATCTCATAATCGGGTTCAACATACCATATTGGATGCGTAAAGGACAATCAAGGATCATGGGTCAAGATCAAAAGCTGGGGGAGCGTCTAAGGGCCAGGTGCAAGCTCCACACTTTCCAGCCCTATAACAGAATGAGCTCTGCGTACACGGACTCTCATTCCACAAAAATCATCTAGTGTTAGCAACAACACATACAGAAGACACACAAGTGATTCTATGAGTTCTCACTTTAGGTTAATACATATAGTCTACCACATAGTGCCTACGACTCATCTTGAGCGTTAAGTTTCTTCAACACAGATTTACATATTCATATACTTTCAGTTTGTAACCAGTTCATTTTATCAATAAAAGTTCAGTTTTATAAATGTTTAATCTTGATAATGTTTTTACTTAATATTCTTATGGATTAATAAGCTCACTACTGTTTACTCAAATAAGCTCAATAAGCTGTCATAAATACTCATAAGTTAGCTATTCATTCAGTTAAGCTCTCAAAGCTTAACTAAACTTATTGATATTCAAAAATTCTCCCCAAATATTACCTCAGCTTAATTTGGAAGGGAAGCCAGTTATGGAAGGGCTTCCAGGACCTTACAAGCTTATCTTAAGATAAGCTGAGCTTGTGAGTAACTCCTCTCGAGCAATAAGTTCCCTCATACTCGCCATTATGAAGTCTTAGTGACTGAGAGCAATACTGACCGGCATGTGTACGAGATATCTCTATTTTCCCTATTTTATACAAACACATCTCACACTTTACCTCTCTTACACGGCTCTTCTCATTCCTAGATCCAGTAACATTGAATGCGATATTACAGTTTCACTAGCACCTCTTACGGACATCAATGCAATATTAATTTAGCTTCTCACCAATCTAGTTTGATTTTTCAATCGCTCACAATTATAATAAGACACAAATCATACTACTGACATACTCTTTTACATTCTCTTCATTACTCTTCTGATCTTCTCAGCGAAAATTCATTACATTGAGTTGAAAAATTCCAAAAATATTAACATAAATTAGTGTTTCTTCCTTATCATTCCACTTGTTTGATATTAAATATGTTTCAATAGGTCTATTATAAGCTGAAATAACCATCTGTATTATGAATTTTAGCTTAAAATATGAATTTCAAAGCTTAAATATGAAGTTTGATGGTGTTTGGACTCATGGCAGTACTAACATTAGTTATTACTGTCCATAAGCCTTTTTTGGCTCTTTAAGTTGTTTTAATCTCAAATTTAGGATTTCATAAGTTAGGATTTACGGTTTTTATAGAGTTATATCAACTTTTGATTTGATTTTTGTGTTGAATAACTTCACAATCCGACATTCACTATCTCTACCCTCAGATTTTAGAGCGGTGCGTCTATGTCAGCTATTCATTTTTGATCTTCTCAAATTCGCTTACTTAGAGTTAATACCATTTTTGTTCATACTTGACAGCTGTTACTAGCAAAGTAGTACGACAAACCATCTTCATCCTTTAAGTTTGCATATAATGATTTTTGTGATTTGGTTAACCTGTGTGTCAATCTCTCAGCCATCACTCTCATTCAAAAACAATAAACAGCCAACAAGCACCCATCCTTTCTACCTTCTCACAAATTTTAGTTCCAGAATAGTAGATTAGAGCGATTGCGTGCTTAGTAGTGACAACGCGTTGTCTCAACACCGGACGCAGCGCTAACACTGGCACACATTATAGGCCAACGAGCTCTAGCACGTCTAGGATTACAGAGAGGGTGCTGTATTCTTCAAGTTAGCTCACATCCACAATGCCTTAATTGATAGACAACACTCTCTACTCGCTATTTTAGTCAATCACTAGACCACACACATACGCATCGTTTTGTCTTATCTTATTTTCTGCACACTCCAAAACACATCGAGCAATAACCAAAACAAAAAAGAGATTGTACACGTGCCTTTTTACAACGCATAGTCATCTTCATCTTCACACTTTCTATCCACATACAATTTTATCTAGAACACACACTACATTTGCCTAATATCTGTCATGTCTTCTAGTGCGCACAAGACTTATATCACACAGCACAACCTTATATCCGACTTACGATATTCTATAATACGAATCACAAGATGTCCCATAATAAGTTCTGATTGCTACTAAAAAATAAGCTCAAAAAGTCCTTTTATGCTGTGTGGTAGACTGTTTTGTGCTAAAAGCTAATTATGTCTTTACTCTATGGCTTGTTAATTTTTGCTTTATTCTTGATACAATAACTTGTTTATTAGGGTAGTTATAAGTTGTTTGTAGCTTATTAGGCTTAGGCTTGAGCTTATTCTAGCTTTTAAGCTAGTTGAGATTTGTGAAAAAAATCCAAAATTCCTTAATGTCATGTCTGTCTTTTAAATAAGCTGATTTTTAGCTTATTAGTAATTTTCAAAAAAGTTGTCTTCACAAAAGTTGCTTATTTTAAGCTGATTTATAACTTTGTTCAAAAATTTTTTGAAAAAATAAAAAAGGGGAACAAGGGAAATCTTGGGTGAGCAAGGCTCGAACCAAGAACCTCAACCTCGTTCAAACCTCTTTTATACACACTCAAACCTGAAACAAAAAATAACAACTCTAGGAAAAACTACTTCCTCAATAGAAACATACTAAAAAACCACTCAAGCCCTAATTGGCACACCCAAAAACTATCCATAGATAACGGAGTCCAAAAAAAAAAACACTAATTCAAATCAAAAGCAAGGAACGTATCCCAACCACAAAACTCTAAATGACCAACCGAGATTAAACTATAATTGCTTTCATCCATTACAAGACCACTATAGTGTAAATATCTCTTAAACCAAGTCCATACAAACATATCACATTAGAAGCCACGGACAACGTCCTACAGAAGCAGGTCTCTACCCACCATACTAAACTCAGCTAAAAAGAAGAATCATACAACACAAGCAACAGAAAACCACTGTAATACAGACTCAAAACTCTACTACGATAAAAACACAATCTCGCCAGAATATAGAGGAACCTCATAGACGTACGGCATCAAATCAGAACACCACACTACGAACTCGGAGTACTATAATTATCTCACCAACATTCTACCGAAAAAAACCTCACCACAAAGGAAAACCATTGCGCCCCTTGGGACTTTTAAACGTCCAAGGGTGGCACTTATATACCTTAACACCTTTAAGCACTTCGAGTGCTTAATAGGCTTTTTCTGGCTTATTCATTTAAGCTCTTTCCTAGCTAGTATTTTTCTTGCATTCTTTATAGCTTAAGCTACTTTTAGGATTTTTCTTAGATTTTTAGTTTCAAGTTTAGTAATTTTTGTGCATTTATTTTGTTTAAAAACTTTAAAAATCATAAAAAATAGAAAAATAATAAAAAAAATAAAATTGTTTTTTATAAAATTTTCTTTTATCATATTTTAGGTTTAGGAATTAAATTTGCTTTCGTATGGTCTTTAATTTGATAACGCTTGCTTAATGTCGCGTTTTACTTTAATTCCCGTTAACGTTTTTAGTGTCTAATTGCTTAATTGCTTAGTCGTTTATTTTTCTTTATATGTTCTATGTGTTTTTATTAGTAGAAATAGAAAACCAATTCAAAAACTTTAAAACCATTCAAATCATTGTCCAAATTAAAACGGGGTTTCAATTCATAATTCTTGGGGTATAAACGACCCCGGTGAACCACTTACCGGTTTAAACATAACGATATTTTGTGTAAATTTACTTTTAATCTTTTGTCCTCAAGGATTATTATGAACCTTCTTATACTTACATATTATATAACGTATAACTTGTATCAATCAAAATTTTTTTTGGCGCCGCTGCAGGGAATTGTGTTAAGATTCTCTCGTTTGAATTTGTCGATCGTGATTTAGAGAACCTTTCGTCTTCGAAAGTTACGTCTTTTGAAAAAAATCAAAAAAAAAGTAAAAAAATATTTTTCTTTTTACTATATATAAAAGTTAATAAATAAATAGAAAATACAAAAATATTTGTTCTTCCGGATTTTTTTGATTTTTATTGTGTTCTCTTATAACTAGAAAAACACAATCAACAAGACAAATTAATTCTCTTACTATAAAATTTGTAAATATCCATTAATTAAGCTTCCCAACCCAAAGATTCAAAAAGTAACCGTCTAGTGTCACTTACAAAACGGCGTACCTCTTTTGTGATATGAAGCTTTTGCTAAGTTTCACTTAAGGGAGTTACCCTATGTTTTGTTGATTAATCGGTTGAAAACGAAAAATATTTTTTGGATATATTTCCCTCTTCTCGTTAGTTTTGTTTAGTGCATGCGCACTAGAAATTCCTATTTTTCCAAATCGAATTCAACTCGTAACCATTCTGAGACAATCGAAATAGAAGAACGTGCTCAAACGTACCGAACCCGAGCTTCGTCTATCGTTGAGTTGCAACCTAATGGCGGATAATTAAACAATTGGCAGAGCTACTCCAAGCACCTAACGGAAGGGTATGAGAAAGCTATCGTCATAACAACCGAAGAAATTAATGCGGACCATTTTAAGATTATGACAAATTTGCTACATTAGTTCCAAGCCAATCCATTTCATGGTTTTGAAGGTGAAATCCCCATAACTCATATTAACCACTTTAAAAGATTAACCTCGAATTTGAAAATTAGGGATGTGCCGAATGATGTAATTAAACTTATGATGTTTCCATATTCATTCGAGGGGGCCGATAGAGTTTGGTACGATAAAGAACCTCCTAATTCTATCTTGACTTGGGAGGATCTCGTAACCAAATTCATGAATCAATTTTTCCCTCCATCGAAGACCACCCACCTCAAAAATGAAATCTCTCGATTTACTCAAAACTCGAGGAAGACAGTGAGAGGCATGGAACGTATATAAGGAACTGCTTAGAGCTGATCCCATCCACGATTTACGGAGTTAGCCTAAATTAGACACTTTCTAATAATGGTTTTAAACGAGAATGATCAAGACTCCTTAAATTCCGCGG
This sequence comes from Tanacetum coccineum, assembly GCA_026074375.1. Classification (NCBI taxonomy): domain Eukaryota; kingdom Viridiplantae; phylum Streptophyta; class Magnoliopsida; order Asterales; family Asteraceae; genus Tanacetum; species Tanacetum coccineum. The sequence continues at coordinate 25,337 of BQNB010065863.1, read as the reverse complement.
CGGGTGAAAATCTTTTGAGTAAGACTACATAAGAAGCAATTGAATATAATGAGAATAATCAAAAGTTCGTTATTCACGAAACCATACCGAATGTTGCTAGGTGAATTCGACCTTCTAGGAAAGTTCTAGTAAGACGGATGAGAGAATTGATAAGCTTGCGGACCAAATTTCGACCTTAGTTGAGATTGTTACTAAGAAAAGTTGTCACTAGATCCGCTACGGTTAAAGCGTGAGGAATTCTTGTGTATTTTGGTGATGACCAATAGCTTACATAATTGCCTACAACTGATAGTAATCAATCAAGTATTTGTGCGGCAACGGGTACTTACAATCAAGTAGCCCCTCCAAACCGTGCTAGCAACCAAATGGCACCACCCGGTTTTGCTCCGATGCAAAATAGTCAAAATAGGTATAATCAAAATCAAAATAAAGTAATAATTATAATCGGGGAAATAATTTTCATGGTAATCAAGTTTTTCAAGCTCCAATCAATCATGCTCCAAATTTTCAAAATCAAGGATTTCAAAACCAACATTTTCAAGTTCCTAATAATCAAGTTCAACAAGGGATTCCGAATGAGTTTTCAAGTTACATGAAAGCTAGTGAGTCAATAATGAGAAATATGCAAAGTCAAATTAATGAATTGAGGGGTAATTTTAGTAAACAAGAGGAAAGTCTTAGGAGGAATTTGAATAATGATATGAGGAGTATATTAGGTAGTTTCTTTCAAAACCAAGCCTCAACTTCGGGTACTCTTCCGAGTAATACTATTCCTAACCCGAAGGGTGAGATGAAAGCAATCACATACACTACACGAAGTGGTAGTTTTGGACTTATGAGGTGTCCAGAAAATGAAATTTTTCCCCACTGTGACGAAAACATCTTCGGCGATACCTTTTGGCGGGTAATCGAGACCGACGTCCGCAAGTACAAGAGTCATATGAGTGTGGTAAGAATCGGGAAGAGAAGTCTTCGTTCCACACGGACAAAGTCAGAAGGTTAATGCTAGCGCTAAGAATCGGTCCAAGGCGAAACATTCAAAACCATATCGTGAAAATCACAAGTATAAGGAACCTTTCCCAGGGTACTCCAAGATTTATAGGAAGATTTTTTAAAGGAGAGACCAGCAGAGCAATACTCATTCAAAATGAGCACGTCAAAAGTTCAAACAAATTTCTCCTTTGTTACTAATCAACTTCCTAAACCAAAGGGGCAAAACTTGGGCATATAGAGCAAAGCATCCGCAAAACTAATATCAAAATGTATCTTTTGAAAGATTTCAAGAAACTTCATCATTTGAGCATTAGATTTTTCACGGAGCTTCTCTTGGTTAAGTCGAGAAGGATATGGAATATTAGGCTTAGGTAAAGTCCTCGGAACATCGGGTTCCGGAATGGGAATGGGAATAACCGGAGGTTGGATGTGAGCGGTACTTCCTTGGAAATTAGTTTGCTCCTTATCCGTTGTCTCCTCGGTTTCTCATTCCACTACTTTTTTAGGAGAATGATTAGTAGGAATCGAGGGTCCCTCATAAGCAACACCACTTCGAGTAGTGATTGCTTTCATCTCACCCTTCGGGTTAGGAATATTATTACTCGAAAGAGTACCCAAAGTTGAGGCTTGGTTTTGAAAGAAACTACCTAATATACTCCTCATATCATTATTTAAATTCCTCCTAAGACTTTCCTCTTGTTTACTAAAATTACCCCTCAATTCATTAATTTGACTTTGCATATTTCTCATTATTGACTCACTAGCTTTCTTGTAACTTGAAAACTCATTCGGAATCCCTTGTTGAACTTGATTATTAGGAACTTGAAAATGTTGGTTTTGAAATCCTTGATTTTTGAAAAATTTGGAGATGATTGAATGGAGCCTTGAAAAACTTGATTAACCGATGAAAATTATGTTCCCCGATTTTATTAATATTACTTATATTTGATTTTGATTATACCTATTTTGACTATTTTGCATCGGAAGCAAAACCGGTGGTGCCATTTGGTTCTAGCACGGATTGAGGAATGCTTACTTGATTGAAATTACCCGTTTGCCGCACTAATACTTGATTGATTACTATAGTGTATGACAATTTATATGTAAGCATGGTCATCACCACAAAGTAACACAAGAATTCCCTCAACCGCTTTAACCCGAGCGGAAGTTGACAACTTTCTTAAGTAACAATCTCAACAAGGTGTCCTAAATTTTGGTCCCCAAGCTTTATCAATTCTCCCATCCGTCTTACTAAACTTTCCCTAGAATACCGAATTCACCCCTAGAAACATTCGGTTTGTTATCGTGAATAACGAACCATTTTGACATATTCTCAATTATATTCAATGCTTCTCTAGTAGTCTTACTCAAAAGATTTTCACCCGCCGCGGCATTTAAGGAGTCTTAATCATTCTCATTTAAACCATTATAGAAAGTGTCAATTTAGGCTAACTCCGTAAATCCGTGGTGGGGACATGCTCTAAGCATTTCCTTAAATCATTCCCATGCCTCTCCAAATGTCTCCTCGAATTTTTGAGTAAATCGAGATATTTCATTTTTGATGCTGGGTGTCCTTCGATGGAGGGAAAAATTGATTATGATTTGATTACGCTATCCGCCCAAGTCAGATGTAGAATTAGGAGGTTCTTTATCGAACCAACTCTATCTCCCCCTCAATGAATATGGAAACATCATAAGTTTAATTACATCATGGACGGCAACATCCCTAAATTTCAAAGACCGAGGTACTCCTTTTAAAGTTTGTTAATATGAAATGGGGACATACCCCTCTCAAAACCATAAAAGGAATGGCTTGAACTAATTGTACAAATTTAGTCTAATCTTAAAAAGGACCGCATTAATTTTTGGTATGACGATAGCTTCTCCATACCTTCCGTAGGTGCTAAGGAGTATCTCTTCCATTGTTTAATTATCCGCCATAGGTGCCAACATCACTATAGTACGAAGCTCGGGTTTTCGACTACGTTTTGGAGCAACGTCTTACTATTTCGACGTCCTCAGAATGGTTTTACGTTAATTATTTGGAAAATAGGAATTTCTAGTGCGCATGCACTAAACAAAACAAACGAGAAGAGAAAATATATACACAAAAAAATTTTTGTTTCACCAAATAATCAACAAACTTAGGTAACTCCCCTTAAGTATGAACCTTGCAAAGCACATATCACAAAAGAGTACGCCTTTTTCGTAAGTGACACAGACGGTTTTTACTTTATGAATCTTGATTTGGGAACTTATTAATGGATATTCACAAATTCTCTAGTAAGAGAATTAAATTGCTTTTGTATTTTAGTATTTAAGAGAGAACAATAAAAATCGAAAAAAATCCGGTAGAACAAATATTTTTGTATTTTTTTATTAATCTTCTACATATAGTAAAAAGAAAAATATTTTTTTACTTTTTTTTTGATTTTTTTCAAAAGACGTAACTTTCAAAGACGAAAGGTTCTCCAAATCACGATCGACAAATTCAAACGCGAGAATCTTAACACAATTCCCCGGCAGCGGCGCCAAAAATTTTATTGATAGAAGTACACGTATATATAATATGTAAGTATAAAGAAATTCACTAATAATCCTTGAGGACAAAGATTAAAAGTAAATTCTACACAAAATATCGTACGTTAACCGGTAAGTGTTCACCGGGTCGTTTATACCCCAAGAATTATGAATTGAAACCCCGTTTTAATTTGGACAATGATTTGAATGGTTTCAAAGTTTTTGAATTTGTTTTCTATTTCTAATAATAAAAACACATAGAACATATAAAAAAAATAAACGACTAAGCAATTAAGCAATTAGTAAATAAAACGTTAACGGGAATTAAAGAAAACGCCACAATTAAGCAAGTGTAACAAATTAAAGACCTATGAAAGCAAATTTAATTCCTAAACCTAAAATATGATAAAAGAAAATTTTATAAAAAAGAATTTTATTTTTTTTATTATTTTTCTATTTTTTATGATTTTTTAAAGTTTTTAAACAAAATAAATGCACAAACATTTACTAAAACTTAAACTAAAAATCTAGAAAAATCCAAAAAGTTAGCTTAAGCAATAAAGATTGCCAAGAAAAATACTAGCCTAGGAAAGAGCCATAGAATGAATAAGCCAGAAAAAGCCTATTAAGCACTCGAAGTGCTTAAAGGTGTTAAAGGTATATTAAGTGCACCCTTGGACGTAAAAGTCCCAAGGGCGCAATGGTGTGGTGAGTGTGTATAAAAGAGGGTTGAACGAGGTTGAGGTCTTGGGTTCGAGCCTTGCTCACCCAAGATTTCCCTTGTTCCCCTTTTTTATTTTTTCAAAAACTTTTTGAACAAAGTTATAAATCAGCTTAAAATAAGAAAACATTTGTGAAGACAACTTTTTTGAAAATCACTAATAATAAGCATAGAAATCAGCGATATTTCAGACAGACATGAGCATTAGGAAATTTGGCTTTTTTCACAAAACTCAACTACTTAAAAACAGAAACATCTTCAGCCTGAGCCTAAATAAGCTACTAACAACTTATAACACCCTAATCAACCAAGTTGATCACGAAATAAGCAAAATTAACAAGCCATAAGCTAAAAGACGATAAATAAGCATTTTTGCACAAAACGATTCTACCAAACAGCCAAAAGGAGACTTTTTTGAGCTTATTTTTTAGCTAGCAATCAGAACCTTATGGCTTAGTTGAATATACCACTAGAAAGCTTGTCCTATAAGCTTTCTAAAACAGCAATCAAAAAGTATTTTGAAATCTATTTAAGCTAAGAAAATGCTACTTGAAAAGGCTACTTATACACTATTTTTTTTTGTTTTTCAGTTTTTATCAAAAGACAAAGTGCTAATTATTCAAACTCTAAAAACCAAATATTCAAATAAGCTTTTAAACTTGAAATAAACCTTAACCTATCTAATTTTGCTTATAATCTACTTGTTCTCTAAATTTCAAAAGCCCTAACTCCTACAACACTGACGTCAAAATTTGAATAGCAAAAAAGGACATGTTGGCTGTTTTGAATGCTGATGCAATGACCACGCTTTTAACCAAATCACAAAAATCATTATATGCAAACTTAAGGCTATTTGTTTTCTACAACTTTTAAACACTAAAGTATGAACAAAATGATTAACAAAAAGGCATTAAAACATATTATAGCACAAGAATCTTAAAATCTTAGCTTAATGACTCAGATTCAAGAATTCAACTCAAATACAAATCAAAAGTGTGTGATATAACCCTAATAAAAACCTAAATCCTAACTTTATAAACCATAAATTTGAGATTTAAAACCAACTTAAAGACCAAAAGGCTAATTGACAGTACTAACACAAGTTAATACTGCCATTGACCAAACACCCATCCATAACTCATATAAGCTTAAAGAAATTCATTAATTTAAAGGTCTCAAATTCAAATACCAGATGTTATTCAGCTTATAATAGACCTAATGAACATATTTCAATAATCAAATAAGCTGGAATGATAAGAAAACAAATTATGTTAATATTTTTGGATTTTTCAACTATTTAATATCAAAATTATGAAAATTAAGATCTAAACTAATGATTGACTATATTTAGCATTAAACAACTATTATAAGCAATAATAAGCTAATCTAAGCAATAATAAGCAAACAATAAAGCAGAATAAAAGGCTACAATGCAAAGTATAACTATAAAATGGAAAATAAGGAACTTCCAAACAGCCTATGTGCACAAACAAGGCTATAAAATTGCTCCAAGGAGCTTACTCAACAACTCCAGCCTTAACTATAAGATAAGCTGTAAGTCCTGGGAAGGCCCAACCCATAACTGGCCTTCCCTCCAAATTAGCAGAGGTGAATAGTTTGGGGAGAATTTTTGAATAACAATAAGTTCAGTTTAAGCTTTGGAGAGCTTAAAACTGAATGAAATGCTAACATAATAGTATTTTATAGACAGCTTATTTGAGCATATTTGTAAAACATAGTGCGCTTATTAATTCATAGGAATATTAAGTAAAAACTTAACGAAACTTAAACATTATTATAAAACTGAACCTTTTATTGATAAAATGAAACTGGTTTACAAACTTTAAAGAAAATTACATCAAATTTTGAAACATTACACTAAAAACGAGTATACAATTAAAAAAGAAAACTTAATAAATACATCTATACTAATTTTCTACACTAGATGATTTTTATGAGTGTGAGAGGCTCCTTTTATAGGCGAAGAGTGAAGCTTCCAGGCCCTTAGACGCTCCCCCAGCTTCTAATCTTGACCCTTGATCCTTGATTGCCCTTCACGCATCCAATCTTGACCATTTGATGACTTCCACGCATGATTAGCCAATGATTGGCCTTGGGATTGCCAGTGTGGCTTCCAAAGTCGTCATTGCATGCGTCATTATGCTTCTAGAAGGGTTAATTATACTTAAACGAAGTTAATTTGGGCGCAGGGTGAATTGGGGAATGAAGGTGAATAGTAAAAATAGGTTTTCCCTCCTTTTTTTTCTTTCCGTTGTTTCGTTTAACCAGGTATAGTGTTGACTTGGGCTCATTTTAATATAAAAGGAAGTTAGGCCTGTTTTAATTATTTTGGGCCAACTGTTAAGGGTTTAAATTGCACTTCACGACCGTTAGTCCATTAAGTTATAAAGGACTAACGTGTTAATTATTTTTAGGGACATTTTGGTAAATAGATTTAACATTCAAGGTCCTTTTGGTAATTTTAAAACTTTGTCTTCACATGATTTGACCAAAGTTGACCATGGTTGACTTTTGTTGTTCGTTTTTGTCCTGTTTTTGGCTCTTTTCATGTGATTCTTGTAATATCTGTACCTACACATCATAAGATAACAAAATAAAACAATTATACAAGCATAATATATTCATTTTTCATCTTTTAAGGGTCATTTTTTATATAAAACGTATATGTATTTTCCCACAATATCATTAATCAAAGCACCATTGTGTATAATTTTCTTGATACTTACATCACCAACCAAGAGTATCCTTTTGTTTGTGTTTAGGGCTAAAGGTTTGGGTTAATAGAGTAGGAGTTTCTTGAAGTTGTGATGATGTTGTAAGTATATTATAGTGGCTTTTTTGTTGTTGAAGTTGGTTGTTTGGTTTGGTTGTTGGAAGTTCTTGCAAGATTAACATTAGGGTTTGAAAGTGGTTATTAGTTTCGGTAAAAATAAAGATATAAGGGTTGAGATTTTGAGTTGGTTTGGGTTTTTAGTCGTGTGTTGTTGGGTTGAAATTTTAGCAAGACAGGAGTAGAGGTATGTGTTGATTTCACTAGTTTTATTTCACTTTGTAAGCTTACATTTCATTTCTTTATTTTTCTTCATCGAAATGTAGTTCATGCTTGGATGTTTATTTTTTGTAAATAATTGTCTATTGAATGTTTATAAGGTGTGTGATGAATCAAGTGGAGGCAATTGTATAGGATTTTAAGGGATGGAATAGCTTTGGTTTTGGATTTTGAAATGTAATTTTTGGGACTTGTTTTACTACAGTATATTGTTGTGATAACACGAGTTATTTTTGTCATAAGAAACCTGAGAAAAATGATAGAAAAATAGGTAGATGTTTAGGTACATGTTCGTTTTTTAGATAGGGCCATATCTTCTCCGGTGAGTGAGATATCGCCGTTTTACAAAAATTAGTCAAATCTGCATACTGATAGGAAAGGAATAACCCTAATTTTTGCACTAAAAAATGAAAAAAAAGAAAGTGATACCTGTAAGGACACATAAGGGCTATCATCTTCAATTGGCTTACATAAATAGCTATTATTAGATTTTGAATTATGGCCATATATTCAGTGCAGAGGTAAAACTCAAAAAATATTCTGTTTTTGGGTGAACCAAGGGTAATGGTCTTTTTCACATGTTTCTGAGACTTTAAAAATATGGGGCCTTTATATGTGGAAAAATAAACTCAAAAATTTTCCGAGGCGTAAAGCCTCATATTTTTTATCAATTTACAGATATGGAATTATGGGTTTCATAAAGGTAGGTTAAAAAAACAAAAATTGGGAATGAATTGTTGTATTAGACGAAAAAAAGAAAACGTAAAACTCTTGTTAATTAGTTTATAAGACATAAAGATAAATATACGTTTCGGGACTTATTAATACAAATTAGACATGATGCTTTGAGTAAATATGAATTCCTTAAACCTTAGTGCAATGCCATACTAGTTACGGAAACACGTCTTGCAAACACATGTTTATTTTACGTATCGCCCACTAATTCATTAATCTAAATTAATGGCCCCAAATCTTTTAGTGAGTACATATTGGTTTTCGCTCGACTGTATGATCTTATAATTATATGATCCTCATATTGCTTAAGGTGAGATCGTAGTCCCTCTTTTTGTATTTACTTGTTTTATAAAAATATCAGGGGAGATTACATGCTATGCTTTAACTTTTGAACACAAGTATTTGAAACTGTATGCTATCCTGATTATTGCATGTTATTATGCCAAAGTACCTTCATGCTACCTAAAGACACCCTTTAAACATGAACTATTATTTGCTATTGTAAGTGACGTAAAAAGCGTGTATCTCCCTCGCGGGGATTTATAAAACAATTTAAAGTTTAAAGGCGAGGGTATGAACTCACCGTGAATAGAAGTAGTGCCAATTAAGAAAGCACGAAAAGATGGAACGTCGGAGATCAACCGTGACCTATTAATAATAATAATATATTATTAATATCCGAATGATATAAAATATGAAACTTATTGTAATTATATCAGGTATATATATATATAGAACATGCATGACAATTTATACCTAGGAATCCATGTGACTACATCACTTATTACCTCTACTTGGTACACATTTTCAGAAATTATGCCGATTTACTAGTGATTGGATATCACTTAACGACTCACTGAATGACCTTAACTATTGCTTATACTTCTTCTCCAGAATCATATGCATCTTAACTTACTACCATGTTTTCCCCAAAGGTTCCAAGTAAATTTTATCTTTTATAAACACTAGCATACTATAACAAGTTTAAAACAGGGCCTGCAGAAACTTAGAAAAAGTTGGTCAACAGCAGACCCCCTTAAACATTTTATACAAATCTAAAAAAAATACAGTACGTCACACATATCATAGACAAGCTCCATATCAAATTTCATCCAAAAATAATAAGTTTTGACCCGCCTGCACACAACATTTTTACAATCGAATTTCTAGACAGCAAACACAATTTTGACACTTAATCTTGTACAAAGGGTTTGACTCACTTTACATTCTGAAAATAGACGAGGCCTAGTTCGTTGGAAAGTAGACTCAAAGTAGATAGCTCTAGAGTCCTGCAAACTTAGAAAATCTTTTGACACGACCAAGTTACGACGTCCGAAAGTCGACTCAAAAATCTGCTATTAAAACAGTCAAGTGCTGAATTCTTGCCCAAAAAAATTCCTAACTACAAACGGCCATAACTTTCTCGTTTTTAAGAGTTACAAGGTGATCCTTATATCGAAACGATCCTTAGGGCGACGCCTATCCTTCTAAACACTTAAATTCCAGATTACAACAACACTCATCTCGCTAAAACTAACTTAAAAATTATGATCTAAATGAGGGTTCCAAAACCTTCACAATTTTTCATTATTTCGCATCAAACTCGCATCCAACACTCTCAAACTAACCTATAATTTCTACTAAACCTATTTGATCATCCACAACATTCATAAACCAATAATTCTCTTTTTTACAATTTAATCATGGATTTCTAATTATCCAAAATTAACATGCATGCACATATATAATTAAGACCAAATTAAGATAGGAAGAAAATTGCTCACAATGCAACAGGAATCAAGATAAATAAAAAAACACTAAACTCTTGAGGGGTTTAGTATTCGACCGAACTAACAAAACACCCGAAACAACCCAAAAATCAATTTTTATCCAACCAAATCTTGCACACAACCTTCTTGATTAACCCTTGCACTAATCCAACCCTTTAATCCAATTAAAACCCTAGAACACAAAATCTTGAAAAATTAAATATTTTATAAAAATCTTGCATGTTGGCTTTTGTTAATAGAGAAGGATTAAGGTTAATTTTATGAGTGTTTTGGTGTATAATGGAGGGGTTTTTATGGAGAATTAAAGGTAATATTGGTGGTTTTTGTGTTCTTGATGTCGAACAAAAGAAAAGGGGAGAGTGATAGTGTTTTTTTTATCGTTATAAGTATCTGTGTGTGTGTGTTGTGTTGGATTATGTTTATAAGTAAAAGAAAGGAGTGGGTGTGGACTTTATAAAAGTTTTTATAAAAAGGGGAGGACTTGGGCTTGAGTAAAAAAAATATGTACCCTTGGTGTGGGCTTGTGTGGCTACCGAATATAAGGAGAAAAGGGGAGGGGCTTCGGCCCATTTTTGTTAAATACTCTATATCTTTTAAATCTCGGGCCCAAAAATTAATCTAGCTCGTTAAACTTTATTTTTTAATATAATACAATTTTTGACTCGGGTTCGGCCTAACATAATAAAAGATGAAAAATACTAAATAAAAATTAAATAAACTCTCACGACTAAAATATGGGATTCGTTGATTTCTCAATCGATAATGGATAACTTCCAAATATAGGATTCGCGAAAGATTTAAACGACGATTTTAATAAAAAATCAACTAAAATACTAAAATTAATTCTATAAAATTTAAAAATTAAATATAAGCTCAGGATAAAATAGTGACCTTAAATACGGGGTTTTACATCCTCCCCTCCTTACGGGAGCGTCATCCCGGTGCTCGATTTGACTTATCCGTCCTTGGATTGCTTGTGAAGAGGTGAGGATACTTGTTCTTCATTTAATCCTCACATTCCCACGTATATTTCGGTCCTCGGCGTGAGTCTCAGCGAACCTTGATGATGGGTATACGGCTTTGGTTCAGTTGCTTCACCTCACGATCCATTATTTCCACTGGTTCTTCAATAAAATGCAACTTGTCATCAAGTTGAATCTCATCAAGCGGGATGATAAGACTCTCATCCGACAAACATTTCTTTAAATTTGAGACATGAAAAGTATTGTGGATCCCTTGAATTTCTCTTGGCAGCTCCAACTTATATGCTACTTGACCAACTCTTTCAAGAACTTTGAATGGCCCAATATATCGTGGACTCAGCTTCCCATGTTTTCCAAAACGAATCACGCCCTTCCAAGGCGATACCTTGAGCATAACCTTATCTCCCACGTTGAATTCCAATGGTCTACGCCTTACGTCTGCGTAGCGTTTCTGACGGCTACGAGCAGTCATCAATCAGTTTTTAATCTGCACTATCTTCTCGGTTGTCTCCTGTATCATTTCTGGACCCGTGAGTTGGCTGTCTCCAACCTTACTCCAACAAACAGGTGACCTGCACTTTCGCCCATAGAGTGCTTCGAACGGTGCAGCTTTGATACTCGCGTGATAACTGTTGTTATAGGAGAATTCGACTAATGGCAAATGTCAATCCCAACTTCCTCCAAAATCAATCACGCAAGCCCGCAACATATCTTCCAGCGTCTGTATTGTTCTTTCACTTTGACCATCCGTCTCCGGGTGGTACGCAGTGCTTATGTCAAGTTGTGTTCCCAAGGCTCTTTGAAGTGACCACCAAAACCTTGATGCAAACTTTCTATCCCTGTCTGATATGATTGATATTGGCACTCCATGCCAACAGACAATTTCCTTCAGGTATAGCTGGGTGAGTTTCTCCACACTGTCTGTCATTTTCACTGGTAGGAAGTGTGCCGACTTGGTCAATCGATCAACAATGACCCAGATCGAGTCGTACCCACTTGGAGTTCTCGGAAGTCCAATAATAAAATACATGGTTATTCGCTCCTATTTAGACAGGAATTTCTGGTTGTTGAAGTAAACCAGATGGCTTTTGATGTTCAGCTTTAACCTTAGCACAGGTCAGACACTTGCTAACATAGGTGGCAATGTCAGCCTTCATGTTCGGCCACCAGTAAAGTTGCTTCAAGTCTTGATACATTTTGTCGGATCTCGGATGAATGGAGTATTTGGATTTGTGTGATTCATCTATAATACCTTGTTCTGTCAGAACAGATCTCAAATAGTGGCTTGATTAACCTTCCTAAGTTTTTTGCCTTCACATTCTTCTTTTTCATTGCTTCCGATTGAGCGTTACGGATTTGCTCAGGTAGATTTGGGTGAACTGTCATTACCAATGCTCTAACCCTTAACGGTTCCCTTTCCTTTCGGTTCAAGGAGTCAACCACTATATTCGCCTTGCTGGGATGATAACGGATCTCGCAATTGTAATCACTCAAGAGTTCGATCCACCGTCGCTGCCTCATATTAAGCTCCTTCTGATCAAGAATGTATTGAAGACTCTTATGATAGTATAAACTACACATTTCATTCCATACATATAATGTCTCCACAACCTAAGTGCAAACCCCTAGTTCTAAGTCATGGGTCGTGTAGTTTTCCTCGTGAGTTCTCAATTGCCGGGAGGCATAAGCTATAACCTTTTCTCATTGCATCAGAACAGCTCCAAAACCCTTAAGCGGTGCATCACAATATACAACGAAGTCTTCCGTTCCCTCAGGCAACACCAATATAGGTGCACAGCACAATTTTTGCTTCAGCAATTGGAATGCTTCTTCTTCATCCTTACCCCATTCATACTTCTTATTCTTCTGGGTTAACTTGGTGAGGGGTTTGGAAATTAAAGAGAAACCCTCATTGAATCTCCGATAATAACTGGCCAATCCAAGAAATTACCTCACTTCAGTCGGTGTAGCCTAGTTCTTAATAGCTTCAATCTTTGTAGGATCAACGTGAACGCCTTTACTATTGATCACATGACCGAGATATTGTACAGATTCCAACCATAAATCACATTTTGATAATTTCGCATACAATTGCTCCTTCTTCAGTAGTTCTAGAATGGTCTTCAGGTGTTCCCCATGTTCTTCCTTGCTCTTCGAGTAAATGAGTATATCATCAATAAATACGATCATAAATTTGTTGAGGTATGGCTTGCACACCTGATTCATTAGATCCATAAATACTGCAGGCGCGTTGGTTAAACCGAACGGCATCACTTGAAAACATAATGACCGTATCGCGTTCTGAAGGCAGTAACTGGAATCTCTTCCTCCCTAATTCGGAGTTGATGATAACCCGTTCACAAATTAATCTTCGAATACACACTCGAACCTTGGAGTTGGTCGAACAGATCGTCGATCTTTGGGAGTGGATAGCGATTCTTAATTGTTAATTTGTTTAGCTCTCGGTAGTTAATGCATATCCAGAAAGATCCGTCTTTCTTCTTTACGAATAGCACCGGAGCTCCCCAAGGCGACGAGCTTGGGCGAATAAATCCCTTCTCTAATAACTCTTGAAATTGATCTGCCAATTCCTTCATCTCGGATGGTGCTAATCGGTACGGTGTACGTGCAACAGGTGAAGCACCAGGCACAAGTTCAATTTTGAATTCCACTTGCCGAGGTGGTAAAAGTCCCGGTAAGTCGTCAGGAAACACCTCAGGGTAATCTCGAATCACCGGTACATCTTCCAAACGTTTCTCCTTTGGTTCTTTCTCGGTTACATGCGCCACAAACAACTGATGTCCTCTTTCAATGTATTTTCTAGCCTTAATACATGATATCACCTTCAATCGGGACGTACCTTTGTCGCCCTCAACTACCAACGTCTTGTTCTTAACGGGTATATGTACTACCTTCTTGCCAAATACTATAACGATGTCTTGTTCAACTAACTAATCTATCCCAATAACAACGTCAAAAGTTCCAAGCTCAATAGGCATGAGATCAATTTTAAACAAATAGTTCAATAAGTTTAGGGTGCAGCCTCTTAAAACAGTATTAGTACTAGCGACCCTTCCATCGGATAATTCGACCTCATAACTAGTGTCTAAAACTAGTATTAGTCTAACCAGATTAATGCAATCAAGTGACTAAAACTAGTATTCACAAAGCTTTTGTCCGAACCCAAATCAAATAAGACGGTAGCATAGCGATTGTTGAGTAAGAACGTACCTGTAACGACATTAGGTCCTTGCTGCTTTTCGGCATCTTTGATCACATAGGCACGACCACGAGTTTCCTTACCTTGTTGATCGTTCCTCTTTGGTGTAACACCCCCCAAAATCACTTAGGGTGCTACTTCATAGTTTATACATACAAGTTACAGAAAACGACCTCAAAAGAGACGTTTAATAAAATGTCACATTCGATTTAAACAAATCAAAGTAAATTCAGGTCCCAATAATTTTAATAAGAATTGCAAGCGTTCAAACATGACTCATTTGTATAATTAAAGAAAACAATTATCGGATGTGAAGAAAACCAAGTCCTTAAAGTTTTGATATCCACGCGACTGCTATGCTCCCAATGCTCAGCTAGCAAGATAATAACCTGAGAAAATACATGCAAAAACATTAACAATAATGTTGGTAAGTTCATAGGTTTAAGTAAAAAACAGTATTGAAATCATTCAAGAAATATTTCAGTAAGAAAGAAGCTTTACAATATTTTCAAAGTATTATTTCTGAAATCCAAGTAGTGATTCAATAAATCAAGAAACATTCAGTAGTGGCCCACAAGATTTAAGTAATAGTAGACTACGAAACGAATCCAGTAGTCCAAAACATGTATTATTGCACCAAGCTCATGACCCCGAAACCTTAACTGTTTTTGCCCTTACAGTATATAGGATGTATGCCAAAACACCCTAAATGTCCTCACCATGTTAAATGCACCATGGCCAACTTGTGACTAGAAATTCAAGGCGGGGATTGTTAATCTCGATAAATCTACCCACAACATTCGCGCTTACCCCTACAAGGTAATTAACGGTTCATGATAAAAGGGACTTAATTGGCATTGTGGTAACCTAGGCAATAATATTCAGTCAACAATCTGGATAGCATACAGTTTGAAAGCACTTGTGTCCAATGTAAAACAAGTAATGTGTTCAAAACTTTTAGTTTTCATATATAAGAATTCAGTAATCTCAAATCATGTAGTAAGCAAATCAAGCTTTAGTAAATTCATGAGTAAACAACCATGTATTAAAAGTCATGTAGTAAGCAAGTAAAAACTTTAGTAAAATTAGTCATGTAACGCTTAAGTAGTAGAAATCAATAAATTTGCTTAGTAAACGAGCATGTATTCTCACCCCGAAAACAGTTTATGAAAACCATTAAAAGAGAAAAGGTGGGGCTATGAACTCACCGAGAAGCAATGAAGTATCGAACGAAAATTCAACATAGAAAGAACGACGAAAACGTCTCACCCGCGACCTATATTAATGGTGCGCGTATAAGAGTATATTTATAAGAAAAATGCATAAAATGCATAAGTATGTAAAATATATATTCCTACATATATGAAATCTTATATCGTAGAATCCATGAGTGCGCCAAACTTACTTATTTATACCCACTAAAACGATCCACCTTAAGTTTAACTTCATTTTAACCCATTTCGACTAATATGTAATTTTAAACTTTTATTTCTCAAGAAAAGGCGTAAAACTATGTTGCTGAATTTTTAGTCAACTTTACAAGACCATATCTCTTAACCTATAAAAGATACAAGGATGGGGCTTTCACCCCTGGAAATATACTTAAGTCTAGTTTCCAGAACATTAGGCCTTTTAATCAAACCATTTACCAATCCACGGGAAATGAGTTTTTACTAATCATAACTCAAAACAGAAAGTTCGCTGAATTTCTAACGCTTACGGTTTTGGCCATAAATCCTATTCTATAATAGAAATCAAGTTGAATCCAAAGAGAGATGAAATCTTATGATGTCTAGTGTTTAACCATGTTTTAAAAACCCAACACTTTAGTGCAAAAATCTGGAGTTAAATCCCTTTTTCAAACAGTAGTTCAGAACTGACTAGTTTCTGTAAATCGGTCATATCTCACTCATCCGGAGGAGATATGGCTCTATCCAATTCGACACATGTACCTTGAACTTATTTTTACAATCCCATCAAAAAATGCAGACCTTCTTAGACCAAAAGTTTGCTGCAATTAACCCATTTATACTGCTGGTCTGCAGCAGTCCCAAGTTTTCCTACCAAACACTAATTTTGGCGTATTTTCCAAACCGTAATAGCTATTAAAGTGAATCCACTTGGAGAAGTTAGTTTAAGATGTATGCTACTGAGATTAGCTTTCCTATCCTACATTTTAGAGTATTAACCTGGAGTTTAACTCGTTTTCCAAACGATGATCCAGATTTGACTAGCAATCGTAAAACGGCCATAACTCCCTCATCCGGAGGAGTTGATAAACCATCCAATTAGCCATACGTAGCTTAGACTTATACCTATCCAACCATGAAATTTTCCAGTAGGCTCTAAGTCAAAAATTATTGGGAAAAGCCACGTTTTGCTACTGACCTCAAAACAGTCCCTAAAACTACTTCCAAATTCATTCGAAACTCATCCAAATCGCTAATTAAACACATGCAATGCCATAACATATCTTACTAACATATCTCACACATCAAAATATGATGTTCATGATCAAACCCAAAATCAAACAAACTCAAGAACAAGCATCCTTATAAAAGATGAAATCAAACACATGCACTAGTATAGAAATTAATCGATGATAAAGGGTTACAAAAGACTTACAAACAACAATAGAAATCAAGAAAAGATCAATCGCAAATTATTCCTTCTTTTATTTGTATAGCCAAAACCCAGTCAACCTCAAGAACAAACCCTAACTTGTTTTTACTACGCCAAATCTTGCAAAAACCTTTATATTGAAACCCTAATTGCTTCCATTTACCTTCAATTAGATCAAAACCCTTCAAAATTAAAAATCAAGAAAATCAAGAACTTGAGGAAATCTTATGCATGGTGGATTTTAATTGAAAAGTATGATGGGGTTTAATATAAGATTGATTTAAGATGGAATGAGAGTGATTAAAAGGGTTTTGATGAATGATTTGTGGTGTTTCGTGGATTCTGTGTCGAACACAGTAGGGAGAAGAGAAGGGGACCGAGTTTTTTTTTATAAAATCCTGTAACTGTGTGTTTGTTTTATAAAAAAGGAATTAGAGTTATGGTAGGAGTATTTATAGGGAAAGGATTTATGGCTAGATAACTTCCAAAGTTAATAAAAAAAATTGTATGTTTGTTTTTTTTTTTGGGCTATGCAGCCGACCAAACAAAAAAAAGGAAAAAGAGTGGGCTTTTATAAAAAAAATTATCAAAGTATACTTGGGCTTGGGTTTATAAATAAATAAGCTCTCAAAGCTAAAATATGGAATTATTGATTTCTCAACGTTAAAATGGATAAATATTCAAGGCACGCTTCGCAACTAGCTAAAACGACGATTTTCATTAAAACGGCTAAAAAAACAAAATAATAAATTCCTTAAAATTTAGAAATGGAATTTAGAGTTCGGTTAAAATATTGACCGTAAAATACGAGATGCTACATTTGGGCAACGATTCCTTGTATGTCCTTTTTCTCCACACCCATAACAAGTCACTACCGGTTGAGCATTAGCACCAGTGGCAATCACCTTTCCTCTACAATCCCTTTCCTTATGCCTGATTTTTCCACACTTATGGCACTTAATCGTGCAACGACCATAGTGACGTGCCCCACAACGGTTACAAGCAGATGGTGGTCCTCCGTGTTCAGCACCTTCATTCTGGGCAGTAGTTATTGCCCGCGCATTTCCTTACCTCTGATTGTTCTGCTGGTGGTGACGGGTGTTATCCCTATAGTTATTTATGTTATTGCAGTTGTTACTACCCTGAGAACTTTCCCACCTTCTTTTATTTCCCTCTGCAATCCTTTCTGCTCGAGCCTAGGCCTTTTGCTCTATCAATGTGTGTGCCTTGCGCATAGCTTCATTCAGACTTACAGGTCTGGATAAAATAGCTGTTCCGATGATGTTGACAGATAATCCCCGGTTATAAGCATCAATCTTCTTGCGTTCCATTGGGACCATATCCGGTCATAGTAGAGCCAGTTCATGAAAGCGTTGAGTGTAGGCAGACATGTTAAAATCTTTAACCTTTAAATTCTATAATTCATGCTCCATTTACTGGATCTCCTCAGCAGGACAAAACTCTTCTGTCATCAACTTTTTCATTTCGGTCCAAGTGATCCGGTTAGCAGCCTCTAATCCCCTAGTTGCAACCTGTGAATTCCACCATGTCAAGGCGCGCCCTTGAAGTGTGGCAGCGGCGAATTTAACCTTTCTCTCTTTCGCGCATTCACTAATCTCGAAGACCATTTATGTTTTCTCAAACCATCGGCATAGTTCAACAGCTCCCTCATGTCCATGAAATACCTTAGGGTTACACTTCATAAATCCAGCAAAGGTACACTCTCGGACAGTTGGCGCCCCACCTTGGCCCCCAGTTCCGTTAGCATTGCTTCCTTGTCCCCTAGTGTGTCTAGCTCGCTCTGCTTCCACGGCAGCATTGACTCTCTGAGTGATGAGTCGCTCAATAGCAGCTTGGCTCATTGCTTTTGGTGGCATGATTCTATCACAACACAAAGAAAACCTCAATGAGTATTCATACAATGGCATAATCGTATCATGTACAAATGAACCAACAATAACGATACTAACAACAATCACAAAAACATCAAGTAGTAATTTAAAAGATAGCCATTTTCATCATTCATCACCAAAAGAGTTAATACATAGTTGCATTGTTTCACAAAATGATACAAATTATCACAACCAATGGCATCAATTCTACTAACTAAAGATTCAGTTTAGTGATTACAAAATAAAAGATACTACTAATGAAACTGAACTACTAAGAGTCACGAGGAGATCCTCGCGGCTCAGACGGCTGCGCATCATTGAAAGTAGTCACATCGCCGTTGGCCTTGATTGGTCGCTCCTCATCCACACTTGGTGGAATCTCCACTCCAAAATGTTCGTGAATCCAAACTACCACATGACGTAAATCTTGTTCCACTTGTTCCTTTTCTTCTTGAACAACCTTTAGCTCCTTCTTCAGTCTTTCTTTTTCTTCTCTATCTTCAAGCATCAATCCTCTCATTTGGTCTTCCAACGTACTCACGCTCTGCTTGAGCTCATAATGCTCTCGAGTTTCGATCCTCAAATCGGTGTTAAGTTCACCCAAATATCGATCCATTTTACTAAGTCTTTTCTGGGTTGAGTACTCGGTATTAGCTCACTCGAACATTTGTTGGGCAAGACCCTTGACCTTACGATGCAAAGTGTCGACATCCTTTCCCATAGTGTCGAAAGGATGTCGACACTTTGCATCGTAAGGTCAAGGGTCTAGCCCAGCAAATGTTCGAGCGAGCTAATACCGCGTACTCAACCCTGAAAAGACTTAGTAAAATGGATCGATATTTCGGTGAACTTGACACCGATTTGAGGAGTGAAACTCGGGAGCGTTATGAGCTCAAGCAGAGCATGAGTACGTTGGAAGACCAAATGCGAGGATTGATGCTTGAAGATAGAGAAGAAAAGTAAAGACTGAAAAAGAAGCTAAAGGTTGTTCAAGAAGAAAAGGAACAAGTGGAACAAGATTTGCATCATGTGGTAGTTTGGATTCGCGAACATTTTGGAGTGGAGATTCCACCAAGTGTGGATGATGAGCGACCAATCAAGGCCAACGGCGATGTGACTACTTTCAATGATGTGCAGCCATCTGAGCCGCGAGGATCTCCTCGTGACTCTTAGTAGTTCAGTTTCATTAGTAGTATCTTTTATTTTGTAATCACTAAACTGAATCTTCGGTTAGTAGAATTGATGCCATTGGTTGTGATAATTTGTATCATTTTGTGAAACAATGCAACTAGGTATTAACTATTTTGGTGATGAATGATGAAAATGACTATCTTTTGAATTACTACTTGATGTTGTTGTGATTGTTGTTATTGTCGTTATTGTTGGTTCATTTGTACATGATACGATTATGCCATTGTATGAATACTCGTTGAGGTTTTCTTTGTGTTGTGATAGAATCATGCCACCAAAAGTAATAAGCCAAGCTGCTATTGAGAGACTCATCACTCAGAGAGTCAATGATGCCATAGAAGCAGAGCGAGCTAGACACACTAGGGGACAAAGAAGCAATGTTAAAGGGGCCAAGGTAGGGCGCCAACTGTCCGAGAGTGTACCTTTGCTGGATTTATAAAGTGTAACCCTGCGGTATTCCATAGACATAAGGGAGCTGTTAAACTATGCCAATGGTTTGAGAAAACAGAAATGGTCTTCGGGATTAGTGAATGCGCGAAAGAGAGAAAGGTTAAATTCGCCGCTGCCACATTTCAAGGGTGCGCCTTGACATGGTGGAATTCACAGGTTGCAACTAGGGGATTAGAGGCTGCTAACCAGATCACTTGGACCGAAATAAAAAAGTTGATGACAGAAGAGTTTTGCCCTGCTGAGGAGATCCAGCGAATGGAGCATGAATTATGGAATTTAAAGGTTAAGGATTTTAACATGTCTGCCTACACTCAACGCTTTCATGAACTGACTCTACTATGTCCGGATATGGTCCCAACGGAACGCAAGAAGATTGATGCTTATATCCGGGGATTGTCTGACAACATTAAGGGAACAGCTATTTCATCCAGACCCGCAAGTCTGAATGAAGATGTGCGCATGGCATACGCATTGATGGAGCAAAAGGCCCAGGCTCGAGTAGAAAGGATTGCAGAGGGAAATAAAAGAAGGTGGGAAAGTTCTCAGGGTAGTAACAACAGCAATAACAGAAATAACTATAGGGATAACACCCGTCACCACCAGCAGAACAATCAGAGGCAAGGAAATGCGCGGGTAATGACTACTGCCCAGAATAAAGGTGATGAACACGGGGACCACCATCTGCTTCTAACCATTGTGGGGCACGTCACTATGGTCGTTGCACGATTAAGTGCCATAAGTGTGGAAAAATCGGGCATAAGG
Organism: Tanacetum coccineum; assembly: GCA_026074375.1. Lineage (NCBI taxonomy): Eukaryota > Viridiplantae > Streptophyta > Magnoliopsida > Asterales > Asteraceae > Tanacetum > Tanacetum coccineum. The sequence goes on along the minus strand of BQNB010065863.1, from coordinate 4,388 downwards.
AAAGGGATTGTAGAGGAAAGGCGATTGCCACTGGTGCTAATGCTCATCCGATAGTGACTTGTTATGGGTGTGGTGAAAAAGGACACACGAGGAACCGTTGCCTAAAGAGGAATGATCAGCAAGGTGAGGAAGCTCGAGGTCGTGCCTACATGATCAAAGATGTCGAAAAGCAGCAAGGACCTAATGTGGTTACGGGTACGTTCTTACTCAACAATCGCTATGCTACCGTCTTATTTGATTCGGGTTCGGACAAAAGCTTTGTGAATACTAGTTTTAGTCACTTGATTGACATTAATCCGGTTAGACTAGATACTAGCTATGAGGTCGAATTAGCCGATGGAAGGGTCGCTAGTACTAATATTGTTTTAAGGGGCTGTACCCTAAACTTATTAAACCATTTGTTTAAAATTGATCTTATGCCCATTGAGCTTGGAACTTTTGACGTTGTTATTGGGATGGATTGGTTAGTTGAACAAGACGCTGTTATAGTATGTGGCAAGAAGGTAGTACATATACCCATTAAGAACAAGACGTTGGTAGTTGAGGGCGACAGAGGTACGTCCCGATTGAAGGTGATATCATGTATTAAGGCTAGAAAATACATTGAAAGAGGACATCAGTTGTTTGTGGCGCATGTAACCGAGAAAGAACCAAAGGACAAACGTTTGGAAGATGTACTAGTGATTCGAGATTACCCTGAGGTGTTTCCTGACGACTTACCGGGACTTTTACCACCTCGACAAGTGGAATTCAAAATTGAACTTGTGCCTGGTGCTGCACCTATTGCATGCACACCGTACCGATTAGCACCATCCGAGATGAAGGAATTGGCGGATCAATTACAAGAGTTATTATAGAAAGGATTTATTTGCCCGAGCTCGTCGCCTTGGGGAGCTCTGATGCTGTGCATTGACTACCGAGAGCTAAATAAATTAACAATTAAGAATCGCTATCTACTCCCAAGGATCGACGATCTGTTCGACCAACTCCAAGGTTCGAGTGTGTATTCAAAGATTGATTTGCGAGATCCGTTATCATCCCGGCAAGGCGAATGTAGTGGCTAACGCCTTGAACCGAAAGGAAAGGGAACCGTTAAGGGTTAATGCATTGGTAATGACAGTTCACCCAAATCTACCTGAGCAAATCCTTAACGCTCAATCGGAAGCAATGAAAAAGAAGAATGTGAAGGCAGAAAACTTGGGAAGGTTAATCAAGCCACTATTCGAGATCCGTTCTGACGGAACAAGGTATGTTGACAAGCGGGTCTGGCCCACGATATGGAGGATTGAGAAATTTAATTATGCATGAATCACACAAATCAAAATACTCCATTCATCCGGGATTTGACAAAATGTATCAAGACTTGAAGCAACTTTACTGGTGGCCGAACATGAAGGCTGACATTGCCACCTATGTTTGCAAGTGTCTGACTTGTGCTAAGGTTAAAGCTGAACATCAAAAGCCATCTGGTTTACTTCAACAACCAGAAATTCCTGTCTGGAAATGGGAGCGAATAACCATGGATTTTATTGTTGGACTTCCGAGAACTCCAAGTGGGTACGACTCGATCTGGGTCATTGTTGATCGATTGACTAAGTCGACACACTTCCTACCAGTGAAAATGACAGACAGTGTGGAGAAACTCACCCAGCTATACCTGAAGGAAATTGTCTGTCGGCATGGAGTGCCAATATGAATCATATTAGACAGGGATAGCAAGTTTGCATCAAGGTTTTGGTGGTCACTTCAAAGAGCCTTGGGAACACAACTTGACATAAGCACTACGTACCACCCGGAGACGGATGGTCAAAGTGAAAGAACAATACAGACGCTGGAAGAGATGTTGCGGGCTTGCGTGATTGATTTTGGAGGAAGTTGGGATCGACATTTGCCATTAGTCGAATTATCCTATAACAACAGTTATCACGCGAGCATCAAAGCTGCACCGTTTAAAGCACTCTACGGGCGGAAGTGTAGGTCACTTGTTTGTTAGAGTGAGGTTAGAGACAGCCAACTACGGGTCCGGAAATGATACGGGAGACAACTGAGAAGATAGTGCATATTAAAAACCGGTTGCTGACTGCTCGTAGCCGTCAGACTAGCTACGCAGATGTGAGCGTAGACCATTGTAATTAAACGTGGGAAATAAGGTTATGCTCAAGGTATCGCCTTGGAAGGGCGTGATTCGTTTTGGAAAACGTAGGAAGCTAAGTCCACGATATATTGGGTCATTCAAAGTTCTTGAAAGAGTTGGTCCATAGCATATAAGTTGGAGCTGCCAAGAGAACTTCAAGGGATCCACAACACTTTTCATGTCTCAAATTTGAATAAGTGTTTGTCAGATGAGAGTCTTATCATCCCGCCTGATGAGATTCAACTTGATGACAAGTTGCATTTTATTGAAGAATCAGTAGAAATAATGGATCGTGAGATGAAGCAACTGAAGCAAAACCGTATACCCATCGTCAAGGTTCGCTGGGACTCACGTCGAGGACCGGAATATACGTGGGAACGTGAGGATCAAATGAAGAACACGTATCCTCACCTCTTCACAAGCAATCCAAGGAAGGATAAGTCAAATCGAGCACCAGGACGGCGCTCCCGTAAGGAGGGGGAGATGTAAAACCCCGTATTTAAGGTCACTATTTTATCCTGAGCTTATATTTAATTTCTAAATTTTATAGAATTAATTTTAGTATTTTAGTTGATTTTTATTAAAATCGTCGTTTAAATCTTTCGCGAATCCTATATTTGGAAGTTATCCGTTATCGATCGAGAAATCAACGAATCCCATATTTTAGTCGTGAGAGTTTATTTAATTTTTATTTAGTATTTTTCATCTTTTATTATGTTAGGCCAAACCCGAGTCAAAAATTGTATTATATTAAAAATTAAAGTTTAACGAGCTAGATTAATTTTCGGGCCCGGGATTTAAAAGATATAGAGCATTTAACAAAAATGGGCCGAAGCCCCTCCTTTTTTCTCCTTATATTCAAGCCCAAGTCCTCCCCTTTTTATAAAAACTTTTATAAAAGCCCACGCCCACTCCTTTCTTTTACTTATAAACTGAATCCAACACAACACACACAGATACTTATAACGATAAAAAAAACTGTCACTCTCCCTTTTTCTTCTGTTCGACATCAAGAACACAAAAACCACCAATATTACCTTCAATGCTCCATAAAAACCCCTCTATTATACACCAAAACACTCATAAAATTAACCTTAATCATTCTCTACTAATAAAAGCCAACATGCAAGACTTTTTATAAAATCTTCAATTTTTCAAGGTTTTGTGTTCTAGGGTTTTAATCTGATTAAAGGGTTGGATTAGTGCAAGGGTTAATTAAGAAGATTGTGTGCAAAATTTGGTTGGATAAAAATTGATTTTTGAGTTGTTTCGGGTGTCTCATTGGTTCTGCCAGATACTAAACCCCTCAAGGGTTTAGTGTTTTTTATTTATCTTGATTCCTATTGCATTGTGAGCCACTTTCTTCCTATCTTAATTTGATTTTAATTATACATGTGCATGCATGTCAATTTTGGATAATTAGGAATCCATGATTAAATTATGAAAAAGAGGATTATTGGTTTATGAATGTTGTGGATGATCAAATAGGTTTAGTAGAAATTATAGGTTAGTTTGAGAGTGTTGGATGCGAGTTTGATGCGAAATAATGAAAAATTGTGAAGGTTTTGGAACCCTCATTTAGATCAGAATTTTTAGGTTAGTTTTAGCGAGATGAGTGTTGTTGTAATCTGGAATTTAAGTGTTTAGAAGGATAGGCGTCGCCCTAAGGATCGTTTCGATATAAGGATCACCTTGTAACTCTTAAAAACGAGAAAGTTATGGCCGTTTGTAGTTGGGAAATTTTTCGGCAAAAATTCAGCACTTGACTGTTTTTATAGCAGATTTTTGAGTCGACTTTCGGACGTCGTAACTTGGTCGTGTCAAAAGCTTTTCTAAGTTTGCAGGACTCTAGAACTATCTACTTCGAGTCTACTTTCCAACGAACTAGGCCTCGTCGATTTTCAGAATGTAAAAGTGAGTCAAACCCTTTGTACAAGATTAAGTGTCAAAACTGTGTTTGCTGTCCAGAAATTCGATTGTAAAGATGTTGTGTGCAGGCGGGTCAAAACTTATTATTTTTGGATGAAATTTGATCTGGAGCTTGTCTATGATATGTGTGACCTACTATATTTTTTTCAGATTTTTATAAAATGTTTAAGGGGGTCTGTTGTTGACCAACTTTTGCTAAGTTTCTGCAGGCCTTGTTTAAATGTTTTGTTAAACCCCGCGAGAGAGATACATGCTAGTTTTATAAATTGAACACAAGTTGTTTTCCGGTATGCTGGACCCGAATATATATATATATATATATATA
>BQNB010065862.1:0-34782 GCA_026074375.1 Tanacetum coccineum | reverse complement strand
GAAGAGAATCTTTTGAAATCGCCATGGCCTCTCCACTTTTGAAATTCAAACAGTTTGACTGGTTTGAATGGATTAATCTTGTTTAAATGGTGTAATAACATGTTATGAAACCCTAGATATCATTAATGGTGTAATTAATAAGAAACTACAGATTAGAAACCTTAGGGTTTGTTTTGATTGGTAAAAGTTATGGTTTTTACGTTTAAAATTTCTGGGCAAAATTTTGGGTCATGTTCAACATCGGGGTATAACTTGGGGATAAAAATGAGTTTTGACATGATTCTTGAGCCTAAAGTTAAATTCAAAGAGTCTAGTTTCTGAAAAATCCGGGCTCATGTCAATTGGAGGTCGGGAAGGTCAATTTTTAGATTTTATAAGATTAAGTGTCGAATCTGGAATTTCTATCCGAAAAATTCAGTAGTAGTATTTGATTTTTAATTCTCAAACCGTAAGGAGTTAGCCTCTAAAATTTGATTTGGTAAATCTTCATGATATTAGCTACATCCATGATTTTTTTCAGAATTTTCTGAGTTGTCTAAGTAGGGTTTTTACGCGTGAACTTTTTGAAGGTTCTGACAGGTCACTTTCGGGGTCAGTTTTGGTAACAAGGGTTGTAAGGGTATTTAAACATGGAAATAAAATCCACCAAAATTCATAGACATACTAGACACATGTGGGAACCTCTGTAATTTTTGGTATATTTTTAGGAGCTCGTTTAATGGGTCTTAATCATCGGGAAACTTGCTTAAAAATATTGGCAGATTCTGGAAATTTAGAAAACCCTAATTTAGTTACCTTAAGTGTTTTAAATGGTAAGATTAAATAATAAACTTATGAAATAAGATAGATAATAATATGTAATCATGGATTTATGTAGATTCGGTGAAGAGGTTTTGATATTTTGTCTTCGTGTTCGTTCTCTCCGTTGCTTGTTTGTTAAGGTACAGATATTCTGTCCTTTTAGTAAGGACATCTCATGACTTGATTCTCATTTGTTTTAGCTACTTTGATTCGTTTGATATTCCGTCTGATTTGCTATCCGTACTCTTGACTCATTGATATTCGTTGATATTCTGTTTGATTTGATATTTGCATTAATGATTCCTCTGATCTTTGTTTGAATATGATATTAGATTCGTTATCTTGATTGGATTATGGTAATTTGTTCAGTTGTATCTTTTGCTTAAATCTTTGACCGAGCTATTTGAACTAGTCATGGAGGTACCATGATCATGTCACTGATGCATCAATGGTATGACACTATCTGTGGCGGTGTGATTAGTCCACGGCGTTCCCTTTTGAATGATGGCCTTTGATTATTATTAGCTTACATATGTATGTATACTCGTCATTGTACTTGTGTATATGGATATGACTTTGTTTTGCAGGGAGCATATGGATGCATCCTAGGTACTTTGTTCTGTTTAGTTCAGGTGAATGGTTATGTGTGTGCAATACACCCCATATCACATTTGGTACATTAGGGAATGCATACCTGTGTACATTTGATTATGTGACTATTTGATTATATCTGTTTAGGGTCTATTCATGTATCATGTTTAGACATTTGATGAGCTTGTGGGCACTCCTTTGTTATCCTTAATAATTAATTATCGCTTTATATTTCGTATGACATTTGTTTAGCAGGTTCTCGTGATCCGTTTCGTTCATTCTTTTATCTTATTACCGTTGTTGTTATTATATCTGTTCACTGAGCGTTAGCTCAGCCGCATTTTCTTTTCCTACGGCAGGTACTAAGCGAGAAGCTGGGATTTGAGTGTTGAGAGTAGGAAGCTTTTAGAAGACCGACCTTTGATAGATTTCCTTTGTTTGAATTTATGTTTAAGACCTATTTCGTTTAAAGTTTTCTTTTCATTTACACTTCGTTGGAATTTAATACTTTTGGGAGTCATTTTGTTTTATGACTTAGTATTTTTATTTAATAAAGTCTTTCGCTTGCGTTTATATGTTCAAATATGACACCATAATGTGACTCTTGGTCTCTTTATCGGCGCGGGATGTTACAAGTTCGCCCCGAGATCTATAGGAATTCAGGTATCCATCTTTGATACCTAAGATAGTTTTACCTTTAGCTTGCTCGAGTTAAGGAATGAGCAATCATGTATGTCGCGTTCATGGATTTGATCGTGCATATGTGGTTTTGTCGCTTTTTCTGGAGGATTAATATCGGTTAAAACTATATGAGAGTGTACTTGTAGTATATTAAATTCTAGAACTTGCTTTAGTGATGCATCTCGAGACTGCTTAGTAAGATCGCATTCGTGTTATTAGGATTTGCTAAATGATAAGAGGCACTAGGATAAACCCTGTTTTAAACCTGTATTTGTTATTATGGTCTCCTCGATCATATAACTATCCCCACACCCTTGCTTCGCACTCATTTTTAGTGCAAGATACCCCTAGTACACCCCTCTAAGCCTATCCTTTTCGCGGTTCTAGTAATTTTCTGGTGGATTCCAGATTATTAATGAAGAGCATTGTTTACACCCTTACCAAAATGTTACACCCAAATCGCCTTAGCCTTCCTTGTATGTACTCGTTTTAGTACATTATTGTAAAACCCAGTTAATTAATTACTTGAGTACGTGGTTGCTAAGTCGAGTCTTTTATTAGTGTATACAGTTTTGGGACGATTGGGATTCATGGTATTTTTTATTTTATGGAGAAATAGGGAAGAAAGTCAAATTATTACCGCCATATGTGCTTAATACACTCTATGTTATTTTGATCCTCTTAATTCGGGTCATTAGTTAGTTTATGTTTATGAGTTCTAAAATTCAAGTGTAGGGGTGCGTTTATAAACCCCACGTCATGTATTACTATGTTTCAGCAGATGGCAGGGCAAAAGTGTATGAAAAAAATATAAAAAAAGTGAAAAGAAAAAAATCAAAAAAAATTAGAAAAGAAGAAAAAAATGTATGGGCTGCCATCTTGCTTATGTTTATGTTTATGTTAGAAAAGAAAAGAAAGAGTTGGATGTAGAGTTTGTATATCTTAGTCCTAGTGTGGTCGAGTCTTGGCTTAGCAACGTCTTTGCATGTATTCTTGTATATTAATTAACTCACCACCACCTCAAATCCACCCAAATATATCCCATCAGTTTCTGTTTCTGTTTAACTTACACCCGAACATCACAATCCTTTAAATACCTCTTTGATAGTAATTCCTAGGTGCTTACGCCAAAGCGGTGGAGGTTTGATCATTTACCAAGCTTATGGTAATTTATATGCTATGACAGATAATGAGTATTAATTTTTCGTTTCCCATATTGTTATATATCATTATACACCCGAGAGAAAGAGAGAATCCAAACACTCATTGTGAGGTGCTAGTGTATAATTTTCGTGCTTTCAATCACGAGGTCTAATTGGTTGTGCCATAAACTATCTTTAAAAAGTAATATGCCTCCGATAATGCTATTGTCTATGTAGAAAAGCATATTTTCTTAAGGACAAGCAAATTCTAATGTAGGGGTATTTGATGAGGTGTCATTTTAGACACTTTTTCGGGGTCATTTAACCCCCTAAATCATGCAAATATGCCCAAAATACGTGCTTAATCGTTTCTTTTTATGTTTTAGCATATGGTAAGCTTTTGGAGGAAATACACGTGACTTGGGCTCATTTGGAGAAGAAGCAGACAAGATTACAACTCTACACCAAAGTCGATGAAGAAAATGTGCACAATGGCTGGAGACGGCATCAGAAATAATGGTGACGCCGTCAGAACATCAAAGCGACGACGTCAAGACTTTTGTGACGGCGTCAGAACTTAACCGACTTAAAGAACCCTAGAATATTCCGTGAAGCGATGACGCCGGGATTATAAAGTGACGTCGTCGCGGCATATTTTCTATATATATAAACTTGTTTTTAGGGTTTAAAGTGTGAAACTTTTGGGAGACGAACTTCATAATTAGGGTTCGATTTTAGCAGCTTTTAAAGTCATTTTTAGGGTGTCAAAACCATCTTGTATCAGCCTCATACTCATGTTTTAATCAAGTGAAGTCCTTTATCTCTTAATCTTTCAATATGTATATGTGTTGTTTGATTAATTATTGTTATTTGCTTTTCTTTAACATGCTAGGCTAGATCTATTAGTATTTACTTATGATTGCGTGAAACTTAGTTTGTAGATCCTTTTAATATTGTTTTTTGTGATGGATGTGCGTGTTAGGCTTTAGAAAACTGGTTATAAAATATTACATTAGCATAGACGTCTAGGGAAACGCGATTGTGTAGAAAGGATTTCATCGATAATAGTGTTCATACTCCCTTACCCATCTATGGATGATCACCTCTTGAGTGTTTTAATGCTTGTAATGTACTTTTAGGGGCCTTGTAATAGTCTTCATACTACCTTACTTGTGCGTTGCCTTAAAGGAAATATTACATAGACGGCGGATTCATGTAATTCGTTCATGACCTAGGAAATACTTACACAGATCATCACAAGTGTGACAAAGAGTAATGCATGATTAAGTAAATACGTTTGTTTTCCTATCGAGTTCTCACCAAAGTAGTTTAGATTTAATTTTAGTTTAATTAATTTAAAACCAAACCCCTCTCAAAACCAGAATTTTATTTGATTTCTATAAAATATAAAAATATCAAAAATAATCTTCTATTAATCCCTTAGATCTTAGCTAGGTTTATTTCGAGCATTCACACGTTATTCCCCTAGAGAACAATAACAACCCCCGCGTCCTTGCTATATTATACTGCAATGATTAGGTACTCTGCCTAGGGAGTTGTAAAACTAGTGCGTTTACAACAACCGCGTCACAAAGCTCATTTTTATTACTACTTAACATGTCATGCATCCATCTGTACACTTATTATATAAAGATCGATACTTATGCTCTTGAATCACATTGCATTTCACTATCGACATATATAGCAATTGTATTATGGTTTTTACAAGCTAGGGTCGGCCAATTGCCCGACTATACTAGAAGTCCAAAATCATAATATATGACCTTTAATACACCTTTTGTAGTTGGAGCGAGAGATTTGCGTACACTCAATGGATCAGAAATCCAAATAGTAGGTATGGAAGTCCCTTCGTGCAGATATGTATGTACTGAAACCGTGATGAAACATGACATGCTGCTACTTTGTCGCGAAAAAATGATGTCACTCTTTATGTGTTTGATGCGCTAAGGTTGCATTAGGTTTGCAGACATGTATATTTCATTTACATTATTAGGTCACTGTAAAAAGTGGGGTATGAAGCTCACGAAGAAGGTTGTGAATCCAAGATGTCTCGGCCACCACATTCGCAACCTCCCGGTACTCAACCTCGACACTAAAACGGGACAACCTTTCCTAATGTTTAGAAGACCGCGTCATGAGGTTGTCACTGAGAAAAACACAATATCCAGAAGTAGACCGACTTGTAGCCAAACAACCTCTCTGGGCAACATCAGAGTATGCAGTGAGCTAGATGTAGTAGACCAAAGTAGCTGTAATCCATGATCTCTAGTTTCTCATAAATAACGGAAAACACGCTTCATAGCATTGAAATCGTGGCTCTCGGGGATGAAGCATGTAAAAACAAAACTCTTAAATGCGTAGGACAAATCGGGCCGCGTAAAGGTGAGGTACTGAAATGCTTCGGAAAGTCTGCAATTTAGAGTAGTATCGTATAAAGATTGATATATTTTCTCTTGAATCATATTGCATTTTGTTGTACATAATATAACAATTACATTAGGCTTTCTTTAATTACGATCTTTACAAGTTGAACTCGGGCCAATAAACCGATTAAGCTAGAAGTCTACAATGATAATATATGTCATCTACAACAGACTAATATTGTATATATCAACGCTTAAACATCCCTAGATGTTTTACATGTGTTTCAGACACCACCAGATTAATGGATATCCAAATTAGTGTTTTTTTTGTGTGTGTCCTTTTTATCATTACGTAGATTATCATAAGAAAGTTTTTTCTGGATCATACACTAAAAATTCTTAGTTTCAGATAAACGCTAGAAGACATCATTCTTTTGTCTCCTTGTTTGGAGCCTCTCTTATTTATAAAATCTCAGCCTTTAAAAAATATATATATATATATTCACATGAATATTGCCATTCATTCAAGTTGCATTGATGTGAATGAAAGAAAGCCAATAATCTCGGACCCCAAAAAAACTACGGGTTTTGTGTTGCAACAACTCCTCTATCTAGGATCAATCAAAATCCCGTTTATTCTACTTCCGACAAAATTTTAATGTATTAGGTAATTCAATATGAGAAGCCAGGATTATTTTGTCTTTATGTTTTTCTATGACCGGCCCACCTTGACCGGCCGCGTCCCTTGATTCTTTGAGGTACAGCAAGAATCATGTCTGATTATGAATTTATGATCAATAAAACAAATCTTACGGCTCCATGTACTTATATAATAGTATATATATAAGTTAAATGTTTTTAATGGAGTCATATCTTGAAATAGCAAGTAGTTAAATTTCAAGTAAAGAAATGACTGAGAAGTATATAAACTATGTTTAACTTTATATATATTAGACTATTGGTTCATAATAATTAATAAAGTGAGTCAATCTCTTACAATAAACACAGGATAATTTGGAAGAAGTACAAATTAGACATGAGTTTAGATCTATCATTTCTTTTTGGAGTAATATGTAAGTGTTTAATTTGGAACTCTATTTTCCTAAAAATAAAAATGCAATTTTGTGGTTTTTTTTTTCATTGTAAATGAATGAAAGATAGGTCTTTTGGAGTAGAAATCAATTTACATTTTATAATACCAGTTAATAGCTGGATCGTGTGTCGTTTACTTTGTTAATATGTATGTTGTTTATGTTATTAGCATACATATGGTGTTAGTCGTGTTGAATGGTTCTTATACATGCAAAATTTGAAAATAGACAGTTTGTGAATATTGCTTGTCGAGAACGTTAAATACAATGACAATCATGTCGCCTATCGTTTGGAACTCTAAAGCGATGTTGCTAGTGACACAGTATGAGATTTGGCCTCAACTTTATTAGACCTCGTTACACAAGTAGCTTTTTGGTTTGGCATAAAATGTCGCTTATAAATTAGAGTTATTACAATAGAAAGATGCTAATTGTAAAATCAAGTTTTAATGACCTTATTACATATTTATAGATATATTTTTGTTCCAGTGTCTCGTCATTCTGCTTGTTGCTACTTGTTTAGAGCTATATTGATTGACTCTAATAACCAATCACTTTCGGGGGGAAAACAGTTGATAAAACAAAAAAGACGTAAGAATAAGTTGGTCAAATAAATAACCCCACGTACACTCGGTTAGCATCAAATGAGTTTGATTGCGTGTGTTCTCGATCATTTAAAGCCATTAATATTGACTATATATATGCATAGAATAATATTGGTGGGATCCCAAGCGAGTTAGTACCTCCTGCAACTATTACGAGTAATATAATATACTATGGATACATGTTTTAGAAGAAACACGAGTATGTGTTTAGAAAAAAATACATGTTTACTTTTTTCTGTTGTTTCCCCATCTTAATCACAAAACGTATGTTTTGCTAAATTTGTTTAGAGGTCTAACACTCATGGTGTTTGAGTGTGTGAATTTTACTTTTGTGACACTCACTTCTAACATGCGGACGGGTTAGGTTTCTTCTATGTTTAACATAGCATAATACCTAGTAAAAAATATCTATTGTAAAAAGGGTTTTTGACTATAATATTAAATATGTGATGTTTCAAGTTCAATTACTCTTAAATGCAAATAACTTTAAAAATAATCATGTTAATCTTTTAAAAAGGAGGGTATTTGCCTGGCTTGAATTTGTGTGATGGTAAGTTCAAACCTCGTAAGTTAATAAGTCGGCTAAAAGATCGAATTAAATACTGTGATTACCCTAGAAAAAACACAACATCATTAGATGACGAACAATTTGGTTATATATTTTCATCAAAAGTTACTATGATTACCCTAGAGAATAAGGAACCTTAATATCATATATCATAACCCTTATTTACCAAAGTTACTATAAACAGAAAGCATACAAACAATCATAATTAACCGAATTAACAAATTTAATTCCTTTAGCAACTATCATTAGTATATCAGATTCATCATATTTATTATTACAAGGCATCAACAAGCACATATCTTAAACTTTAAGCATGCATAACCAATATTCACATTTATCATATAAATCAAATAAAGACACAAATTCAGCTTAATATGCATAGTAATAATAAAAGATTCGTGCTTTGATCTAATCTAAGATTCTAGGTTATTTATAAAATACCATATTTAATAAACAACAAAATCTTGAAAAATCCTAATTAGGGTTTTGACCCAAAAATAGTTTTTGTCAAAGAATTCAGATCTGATCATAACAGATGATTTAACGGTGTATAAGGCTCTGATACAAGAAAACGTGGTGTAACAGGCAATAATTTTCGAAAATAATTTAACCCTTAAATTAAGAACAATATTTATCAGAGTATAATAACTGTGCAGCGAAATTATAACAAAATTACTTTTTACACATTAGTTTAATTATCATAAGATTCATATACACCAGCTATTAACCAATCATGCAATAATGTAAATTACATACCTTATGCAAACCAGAAAACACGAACAAGTGAATCTTCACTCCAAGTGATTGACCCAAATATCCAAGAACTCGTAGGAACAAAAAACATATCAAATTCGACCAGGCCAAAACTAGTATACACATTAACGCTTCAAACGAACACACAATGTGTTCGTCCCTTTCTTGTTGTGGCCGACAGTCGAACAAAACCAATGGGATGGGAGAGAGGTTTTGGGTTTAGATAATTATGTGTAAAGATGTAAATAAAATCAAAACCACTTATTTATATTTATACTATTAGGTATGATGTGGATAGACTGCAAACGTAGAAGTTTTACAATCCTCATAGGCAGAATATCTAACCTTTTGTAGTGTGGTATAGGTAAAACTCGGGGGGATTGATCATTCTCTAGGGGAATAGTGAGGTAGGCTGACTAAGGTATAAAGGTTGGGGGAAGATTAGTTTTGATCTTTTTTATGCTTTTTAGAAAGCAAGTAAAATCTTGGGTTTTGAAGGAGGTGGTTAACTAAATTAAACTACTCATAATTATGCATAATTGTATATTTTGTGGAAAACTCGTATAGGTAAAATAAATGTGCTCACTTAATCATATACTACTCCCTACCTGCTCTATCTAACTTATTTCATTGTCACACCCTTGCTAGTGCAATGTGAAGTATTCCCCTAATTCGATTGCGAGTTGGTCGAAAACACTTCTACGTGATCAACTAAGTAAGGGCTCCTGAAAACGCTTCTCCTACCCAATAGTTAAATTACGCGCACTAAATACTTATCTAATCATCTACCAAACGTGAGGCTTCATTTAATTAGTCGCGTTTTAAAAGACGTCTAGTTAAGCAATTTATAACTAGTTTTATACTGCCTAACGCGCACACTACTAGCAAGAAACAATAGGATTAAGTATCACAACTAGGTTTCTTACAATCATAAGCAGACACAATAAGGTTTATTAAATGATTTTTTTGGTAAAAGGTTTCTCTAGTAAATTTATTACTCCAAACAACGATTAAATACAATCGATGTGGGTGAATCCCACATCTTAGCCCGTTACATAGGCGGAAACAAACATAACAAGCACAACTCCTTCAAAGGAGGATACAACTATAACTAGATTACAATTGACTCGAAAACATCAAAAAATCTATTTCTTCTTCTGATCACGGACCGTGATATCCAACTCATCACAAATCGCCTAAAGGTTTTCAGACATATCATGACTTTCATAGAGATCATCATCATATGGGTCATAATCATCATCCAACTTTGTTTTCCTCCATTTTTCTAACAAGCTATTAGTATCATAACCACTATCAGCGCCACATTTTAAACTTGTTGATGCCATAAAAACTGCATGATGATCGACCGCGTCTTCCACTTCACTATCACTATCCACAATTGTCATAGATACAACCTTAGTTAATGGCTTCCCATCATCATCCACAAGAGTAATTTGCCCATCAATGATTTGTCTTTCTATTTCATCAATTCTTTCAACTATAGGGGTAGTACTACTACATGCCACATTTAAGAATCCTTGGTCAGACGGATACATGTCGGGATTAGGTCCCTTCCCATCTGACTTTGAGTGCCCCTCATTTGTACCCAATTCATCATCTTTTTTAACCGAATTAAGCACATCAAATGGGTTTGAATTACTAACCTCTTTACTATCTATCGCAACTTGCTTCTTTTTACCACTAGAGCTGCCATTATTCCTATTAGAGACAGGTCTATAAACTTGTTTATTAGCTTTAAAATCCACCTTTGGTCCAACGTGGACACCTCTAGTAGCATATTAAGGATTCTTCAAGTTTTCCTCCACATCCGAGATGATATGCTTAGGACACTCATCCAGAATGTGACAAAATACTTTGTAACTCGAACACCTGGGAGGTTTCCACTCATACTCAACATGAATAGTACATATATGGAACCCCTCACCAATAAGTTTAGGCATAGCCACCATGATAATATCTTTCAACTCTACATGGCCCGAAGCTCAATCATTTCTCTAGCAAAACTTGACCTACCCTATGATTGCATGCACATGTGAGATAAGAGCCAAGCATCACGGGAGTACCAAGTTTAGTAGCAATGGTACTCAATCCATCCTCGCTAAACTCTGTCATAGTGTCACCATGGAGTTTAACCCAAACTGAAACATTACCAACATCTTCTTTTAATAAGTTTACATCCGGATTCTAGTTTTTCAGAATAAGTGGATTATTGTAAATAAACCAAGGTTGTAAATATCGCTCGACAAAATCTCGGCGGTCGACCACCTTCAAGCGATAAAATCGGTCTTGGCGGCGATTTATCAGTTTTTCGGCGGAGACCCTAAATTATAAAGTAATTAATTTTACAAAAATATATATTACTAATATTAGCAATATTCTAACAAAACCATAAGACATAAGTCCACAACTAGTTTAATAAACTTAAATAAAACCATAATTCTAATAGTGATATCGTCTTCTACTCTTTATTTATGTAATCTTCTATGATTTGAACTTCAGCCGACTCGTATTCACCTTCTTCATATACTACCTCCTCACTTCTGGATTTGAACTCTTCGTCAAAAAAATCTCTTAGAGTCGTTTTAGTTGTAATTCTATAACTTTTCTGGGGTTATAGATATTTATCGGCTTTTATAGCTTCACCAACCGCTTCCCAATGGGGTTTTAGATCGGGTTGAACCTCAACTTCTTCATCTCCATCTCTGTTTTCATCTCCATCACATTCAACAATGCATTCTTGAGTCATGTGACTATCGTTTGATAATAACACTTCAACATTCCTCTCTTTTCTCCTTTTGGCTTTTTCCGTCAAATTAAATTTGAATGTAACATAAACAAGATTGTTCAATTTACTCGCTTCCAATCTGTTTCTTTTCTTTGTATGTATCTACAAAGTTAAAAGCAACAATGTGTTATAATATATGCAATATAATGATATATAATTATAATTTAAATAAAGTCTACGAACCCCTTCAAACGTGCTCCAATTCCTTTCACACCCTGATGAACTACTAGTTAACGAAAGAATCCTCATTGTAATCGTTTTCAAATTAGGAGTTGCACCACCAAACGTTCCCCACCAATTTGCTACACTTTTGAACGTTCATAAAAGAAATAAATAACTTTGAGACTTCATAAAAGAAATAAATAACTTATAGAAATTGCATTACCTAGATCATAGTGCTCATTATTCACTTCACATGTCGAAATCGCAAGATCCTTACCAAATCTATCCATTTTTTCTTATACTTTGGCTTCTCAACATTTGTCACTTGCTTTTGCATCTCTAAATCTCCAACAAGTATTGTTTCAAAAAACTCAAGAACCGCATCAAATACATCGAGATCATGTTGGATATATGTATCCTTATATAAATAATAAGGATTTAAAAGATAAGCCACCAAATGCAAACAAGTATCTAGTATACCTTTCAACTTCTTCTCTATGATTTTTATGATAGACTCGTAAGCTTTTTTGTTACCACCTAAAACCCCTTTGATTTCTTCCTTTGCTTTTATAAACTCTCCATAAATAAAATCCATTGAGGGCTTCCAATCCGCATCAACCATTCAAAGGACTTTGACCAAAGGGGTAAACACTTTCAAACATAGTGACACACTCGCCCAAAATTTGGTACTTAGCACCGCTGCATATGCGGCTTTCCCTTTAACGGTATTAGAAAATCTAAACTCTTCTCATTCGGTGCTAGAGAACATATGTCTTAATTGCTCCTTTTTATCGGACAAATTTTGTAAAGTTAGAGATGCTGAAGCAAATCTCGCGACACCTGGTCGGACAATATTCCTTTTCTTGGTGAAATTTCTCATCATAGCCAATGTTTTATGGAGAGAATAAATGAAGATGGTTAGTTTCTTTGCTTGATCTTGGATTTTCTTAAACCTCATAATTACACCAATACCTTGAAAAGCATAAAAGTTTCATTAACATAGTATATTAACTGATAACAGATTGTATAGTACATTAACAGATTTATAAAAGTACATTAACATATTATAAAAGTATATTAACAGATTATAAAAGTATTTTATAGTCATTAACAGATTATAGATTTTATAGTTGATTAATAGATTTATAATATATATTAACAGTAGGTGAGTAGCATATAATATATATAGTAGCTTCAAGCATAAGGTTAATGGTATGCGTCACACATGATGTCTAAAAAATCTTTGGTCTCTTCACTTTAAGCATCGTTGTCTCTCCTATGTTATTGGAGGCATTATCCGTCACAATTTAAACAACATGTTCGGCACCAACTTAATTAATGCAAGAATCCACATACTCATATATGTACTCGCTTGTAGGCGGTTCACCCGAACATTCTTTGCAATATAAAAAAGGGTACCCATCCTTGACTTTACACATAGAGTCATAATGCTCCTCCTCTTTCGGTCAGACCAAGCATCTGTCATAATCGAGCATCCATCCTCTTTCCATTCTTTTTCATTTCTTTTAACCAAGTTTTTGTTCTTTCAACCTCTTCCTTTAGAATTGTGATGCTCATCTCATATCTAGTAGGAGGTGGAAGCCCGGTTTCAAATTGGCTAACCACTTCTAACAACATTTTGAAGCTATCCTTTTCAAAGGTGTGAAAAGGAATCGCGGACTCATATGCCCACCTACTAATGTATTTCTTTGATATCCATATTCTTTCTTTCCGAATAGAAGTGGTAAGTTTAACATTTATATCCTTCCCCTTCTCTAAAGACTGCTCGGGGTTTACTGTATTTGCAAAGTTATCCATGGGGCTAAAAACATTTGGTTCCTTCATGCTATAATTATGTAATTCATCCTCAGAAGTTTCATTACTATCAATTCTCACCTTTAATCTTATGGCTTCATCGTGTTGTCTTTTACCCTTCTTTTTCAACTTCCCTTTGTTAATAGCATTCCGACATTTCAACTGATCCTCTTTGCTGGCCTTTGGACATGACGTAGTTTGTCCTGTAATTTGTGCAATATTTTGCTTCAATCTTGTAAGCCCCCTCCCCCTCACTGACCAATTTGTGAAACAAGGTGCATTTGATTCTATCCGGGTTGCTTGGGTCTGAGATAACACCATACTCCCAACCGACATCCTTTGATTTTCTTTTAGCACCGATAAATGTTGACTGAATAGATGGTACACTAGATGGTGCATTGGCTGATCCAGATGTCATCCTCATGTGTCAATGAACTAAAATGAGAAATGTACACTTTTAGAATTATACACAACACTACTTGTTTCAATGAAATCTAAAATGAGACAAGTATTAAAGATGATATTTTTAACAACTTGCATTGTGTTTTCCTACTCAGAATTACTCAGTACTCACTACTCATAATTATATGATATATTAAAGGTGAGACAAGTATTATGTATGAGCAATGTATATGGTTGTGCAAATCATTACTCACTACTCAGAATTATACTAATCATGGCCAACTTGCATTGTGTACCCCCAATTTATAACAATTAACAAAATAATTAACCCATGCCATATATATTTAATTAATTAAAGATTTAAATCATAAAAATCTTACCTGCTTGTGGTGTCGCCGGACGTAGAGTCTCCGGAGGTAGAGTCGTCTGAGGTGGAGAAGTGGAGTCGCCTGAGGTGGAGAGCTGGAGAGGTGGAGAGGTGGAGTCGGAGGTGAATTATTGAATGGGCCAAAAAATAGAACAGATCTTGATATAAACCCTAAAAAACCCTTTTTCAGTCAATCAAAAAGGTTGACCGACTTTGACCGATTTTGGCCAAAACCGATTTTTTAACCAATTAGTGAAATATCGTATCGGTTGACCGCCGCTAACTGGTATATCACCGATATATTGGCCGCCAACACCGATTTTTACAACACTAGAATAAACAAAGGGCCATTTTCTAACATTGCATCTAAACCATCCTTAGAGCTAAACTGAAAGAAAAATAACCCATTAGACGAGTTAAGCATTGATTTAACCAGTCCATATTTACTCCACATGTTCATTACATTGTTAGCAACAACGAGGTAAGCCACCTGCTTTACCAAAAAGAAACCATAAGCCGAATTAGCAAACCATTCGCTAACCACTCGAATAGACTCCAACGGGACAACCACATCAGACACGTTTCCTGTCGGTGTAATTAAAGTGCGGAAATTCACAATTTTCCTACTTCGTTCACCAATAACTAATTTAGCATATGAAGGCGAATCAGTAACATTAATCAGAACAAAACCTGTATTCAGAGCAGTAGTACCAATCGGTTTCGAACACGTTCTAATATTTACTTCCTCCGTACCATTCTTATTCCCAAAATTAATCGGGGCAGTAGTACCAATTAGAGTAGTAGTAATTAGCTTGTCTACAGTGATAACACCATGTTAACATGTTGTTTCTCCTTTATGCCTCTCCCTCCCTCTCCCCCCTTCTGACTCAAAAAACCTCATTTCATACCCGACACATACATACCACCTCAATTCCTAAAAACATAAATCACAATCTATAATTTACCCATAAATCACCAATTGATAATTAAAACCAATAATAAAAACCCTAAAATGAATTAGAGTCTCAAACGCTGCACACCAAGTCTTAATATTCCCTCTTCAGTACTGATCACAAGATTAAACAAGATGAAAATGACTTGTGAATGAACAAAAATGATTAGTGATGTAAAAGACCGATCCTGAGCAACAAAACCCTAAAACGAATAAACTAACCCTAAAACAATTAGAATCGAACAGTAAATAATCCAGGGATTAGTTAATGACAATCAAAGATTGAATTAGAATTAGTGGTCGCTTAAGAAATTAAAGAGAAGAGTTGGTTTTTAGGGTTTTTGATTGTGGGGGTTTTTTCTTTTTTTTTCTAGAGAAAAACCACGTGGGTTGACCATTCTATTAAATGATTAATGATTAAATTACTCAACTTCAATGAAACATGTGAGTATATAAGTAACCTAGGGCATATGAAGCCTTAAAAATCATCTATAGTATTAGCTCTAAGACTCTCCAAGTTTCCGCAAATGAAAATACAAAAATAATGCCCGAATATATATAGTTATCCCACCCTAATAGCGTCGGGTTATAGCCGTGATGCCATCAGCTCGTCGATATCGGTTTAGGGTTTTTTCCACCGTTATACTCTGACGTAGTCACTTCATTGTCTTGATGCCGTCACAAAGACCGTCGGGATTTACTAAGACGTGACAAAACACCTTCAAAATTACACTTTCTAGGCACTTTTGGTGAAGGCGTCATGAAGGTGTCACGAAGCTGACAACATGACTTTTTGTCTTGTTTCTTCTTCAAGTCGAGCCCAAGTCAAGTGTATTTCATCCAAGTGCTTTCCAAATGCTAAAAACACAAAAAGAAAGGATTGCGTACAATAATCGGCAGCAAAATTTTACATGATTTTAAGGGTAAAAAAAACCCCGAAAAAGTATAATAAAATGACACATCAAACAATATCTTCACACTTATAGGATTTGATTGTCCTCATGCAAATGAACATTTCTTACTAGTAATACTAAAGAAGTCGAAGGCATTTTTACTTACGAAATAAAACTAGTATCGCACAATCGGTTCGACCTTATTATAAAAGCACAAAAATTATACACTAAAACCTCACATAAGTGTTTGTATTCTCTCATCTCTCGGGTTTATACATGATATATAACAAAATAGGAAGCGGAAAAATTTCAATCACTACCTGTCATAGCATATAGACTACCATAAGCTTGGTAAAAGGTCAAAAAACCAGGTATTAGCAAAGGTTTGTAATGAAGGTAAGGGTAAGGTAACACAGTAGGGGATAACAATGGAAATTTTTATTGATGGCAAGTTAATCAACTACAACACCAAATTTTATACAAAACACAACAATAGTGTATAGAAAATTTAGGTGTTGCAAACTCTACAAAGTTATTTCACAAGGCCAACAATAGGTATTGTTTACTTTAAAATGAAAATCATTAAGCAAACAACCATAAATGATACAAAATACATAAAATCAGCAAATTCAACAGATATCGGACTCCAAAAGATATCAGCAAGCACAAAACATGCTAAGATGATACAAACTATATAGAGTTGGCAAGCACGACTACGTTTTAGATTGCAAAGCATACTACAAAATATAAAACATGATAAGATTTGTGTGTTTTGTTTTCAAGCTCAATTTATACAACAATACATCCGACTCTGGAAATAAAAAGATGACTCTTTTTCTAATGAACATCATTTACTTAATCTGTAGTTACGACCATAAATCGGAAAAATATGACAAAGCAAAAGAGATTTCACAATAGGCAACAAATGATAATATGTGTGTATTGTCTTTACAAACCTACATTATACAACACCAACAAAATTCATAAATAAATATTGATTTTCTTTTCAAATTAACAGCAGTTATAAAACCATTTAGCAATTCTTGAGAAAACAAAAAATAATAATTTCAGGTGTTCAACAAATTAGAAATATATAAAATTAGCAACAGAACCACATATAAGCTTTAAAGCATATTACACATCGGTTACAACCACAGATAATGCATACAGAGTAATGCGAGCACACAAAGTAACCGTATAAAATTGTCACATGTTAAGATTTATGCATCAATAAAGATATTACGTCTTCTGATTCCATTTTATGTCTAAAAATTAGACTATAGTTTTATCATTTTATGCCATACAATTTTTCAAACCCTTGTGTTTTCAAATTCACTATTACGGCAGGACAAACGTGTTGGTGCAAAATTGACTAGGATCTTCTTTATATTTTAACGGTGATAAATAAATGTTTGCAAAACGTAAAATAGCAAACCATAGCCAAAATCCGTAAAAATGGATTTGCAAATCTGGCGCACTAGGCACGCTTCAGCGCCGGATTTCCTCGTACCCGACATATGTGAAAACTTCAATAAAGGTATGTGTATGATATATGAGGATTTAGGAACGCTCCAAATGATGTTTAGACTTAGAGAGGAGCAAAAATGAATCCTCCTTTTTTTCAAAAAAACGCCAACTCAAATCTTTTATCAAACGCCTCTAGCCAAGGCCAAAATTTATTTCTAAACCTAGTACGATCATATTTTCAACATACCATCAAATAAAAGTATTCAATTGACCTTAATCCGGATTTACATAATTTACGTTGTTCCTAATCACGTAATGGGTTTTACTTCCTTATTGGTCAAACTAAGTCAAAGGTAACTTTGCGTAAAGAATCATTTCCCGTTATTAGATATGCTTTACTTGAGATAAAAGCACTAAGCTTGTTTGCATCAAGATTATTAATAATCAAATCCATTGTTGATTATTATGGATTCAAGTCTAAATGACTAAATGAGTTTGTGGTATTTGAATATTAATTATGCTTTGAGTTTTCTTATCTCCTTACCTATAAATGTTTTTCAAACTCACATGTATTCCTCACATGTACAAGATAACTTACAAACTCCTACACTCCTTCTAAACAATCCTACAACCCATCCAACCTAATCATTTGTTTACCCTTCTTCCCAATAAATGATTATATCCTTCATACACTCTAAACACTTATTTCTTAAACCATCATATAATCACTTTTGTCCACTATTTTCTTTCTTATTTTCAATGTGATTATTAACCCAAATCAATCCTTTGATTTCATCCTAAACATCATCATCTTCATTCTTCCCATCTTCAAACCACCTCCAAGCCTAACTTTCTCTTCACATAAACCTTCCCCAAATAATACTCACATAAGACAGCTTACATTTTCTTACACGATGTACTCTCCTAGTACTATAGGCTCCTCAACATCCCATCAAAATATTCTCCACCACATATCCACTATTCACCTTCTTCCTCACAGCATTTTAAATATCCCACCACACATGGACACCAGCACAACACACACACACACACAACACAACACACACACACACACAACATCCTCACGCCTTGGAATCAAGCCACTTCAAACAATCTAATTTTACCTTAACCTCTTTCTCTTCCCTTGGATTGATTTCAAACAAACACAACAAACACACTTTTTCTTCCACCCTTGATCAAGCTACCTCATCAATCCAAGATACCTTACTCTCCTCTCCTCCCTTGGATTGAATTTAAATCTCAAACAAACACACTTCCTTCTACAAACAAACATACTTCACTCACTAAACAAACACACTTCTCCGTTCACCCTTGATCTTGCCACTTCACCCAACCAACTTACCACTCTTCATCTTATCCTCACCTTTAATTTTAAACTAAGATCAAAAGGCTCCTTTCTATCACATCATGCCAACTCATGACAACTATTACACAACCCATTCTCCATTTTCAACATGTGCCTAATGAATTTTAAATTCAAATTTTAAATCTTCCCCCTTTCTCTCTAAGTTAATAATATTCTTGGAATATTCTCTTGTATCCTAACTAAATTCTTTAAACCTTTAGTTGGATCCCAACTAAGCTAGTTACATTTTGAGGAATACCTAAAATACCCCTTTTTGATAATTCATTTCTCTCTTTTCAATATCGGATAAGCAAAAGGATTTTTAATACTTCACAAACGCTTTTAACAATGATATTGGTTGGGGTTTGAGGGGGGGGGGGGGGGGGGGGGGCCGGTAAGAGTGTAAGAATTAATGAAAAAGGTCATAGCGTGAAGTAAAATTGGGGGTTTAACAAGTACGGGTATTTAAAATGCCAAAATCCTGAAGAAAATATTTTAGGAATTGGGCGCGCTGGCTACGCGCTGATGCGTGGGCAGCGCGCCACTCGTGAAATATTTTCCAAATTTGGAATCTTTAGCCTATAAATACCCACCCTTGGCCTTTGTATTCCTCACCTCTTGCATACATTCTTTCCTCTCTTTTCTCTTCTTTAATCCTCTAAGTTTAACACCTCTTGTGTTCTTAATCTTCTCATCTATCATTCTATTAAAGTGAACACATCTCCGCAAAAGAGCCACACAAGTACCTAATCCATACTTGTGTGTTTTGTTGAGGGTCTTCTTTCTCATACCCTTTCTTTAGAATCGAGTCTCTAGGCTAGGTTAGGACTTGGTTCAACAATCTATCTTTTATTTCAAACTATCGAGTTGTAAGGGAAATCTTGTATCCGTAGGATCATGCCTAGATCATTGGGGGTCTAGTTGGGGTTTGGTAAGTTTTCAAGGCGATGTCTTTAGAGTTTATAGTTTAAATCGAATCACGGGTTCTTAGGGGTTGATTTCGAGGGTAGAATACCGTAGGTAGTAACTCTTCTTTATAAGCGCCGATCTTTGAGCATATCGGTGGAGTTAATTGTAATACGGTTTGTAGTCCACCATAAGGATTATACTAGTAGAGTATCGAAGTCATGGATTCGCAATTGGACCTACGGAAGGACTAAACCTCCTTCCCAAACCAGTACATATCGTAGTGTATCTCTTTCTCCTTTTCTCTCTATCTACTTA
This sequence comes from Tanacetum coccineum, assembly GCA_026074375.1. Classification (NCBI taxonomy): domain Eukaryota; kingdom Viridiplantae; phylum Streptophyta; class Magnoliopsida; order Asterales; family Asteraceae; genus Tanacetum; species Tanacetum coccineum. Next base: position 14,712 of record BQNB010065862.1, on the reverse strand, counting down.
TTGTTCTCATCGCAAAGTAGATTATCACACCACTCGACTCTTTCAAGACTTAAAGTTTTATAGACTTCGAAGAAGTTAAGAAAATCGTATTCACCCTCCCTCTACTATTCTACAATTGGTATCAGAGTAGTTTACTCAAGTTTTTAAGAGTTAAAGCCTTCTCGAGAAGTCTTTTTAAGTTGAAAACTTCTTTTTCAAAAAATTGAAATCCTAACTCCGATTTTTGAAAAAGTTGAGTAAAGATCCATGGCTTAAGAGAACTATGTTGAGGGGTGTTCTATGCAAAGACCACCTTTACTAGAACCTGGGTTTTGCTTTTGAAAGCCCACTTTGAGACTTACGTAAAGGCCAAAGATATTGGCTTGTGATAAGTCATTCAAAACGGTGATTTCTACTATGAAGTTGAAGACTCAGAAACAAAGTTAATGAATGAAACGTCGTATAAACTTCTTAAAGATTATCAAAAGAATAAACTTAGGAAGAACAATGAAGCCAAGATGACTCTTTACAATGCTTTTCCCCAAAAAGAGTATGAAAGAGTCTTCATGTGTAAACCCGTCAAAGAAGTATGGCATACACTCATCATCACTCACCAAGGCAATTCACAAGTTAAGAATTGCAAGATTTATCTTCTCACTAAAGAATACGAGAAGCTCGCAATCTCAAAGAAAGAAACTATTAATAGCGGCTTCACAAGATTCAATGCTTTGTGACTAGTCTCAAATCTTTAGATCCGGACTACTCTAGCAAGAATCATGTTAGAAAGTTTCTTCGTGCTCTTCTATTAAAATGGAGAGCCAAGGTGACGGCCATTGAAGAAGCCAAAGACTTGGCTACTCTTCCTCTTGACGAGCTAATTGGCAACCTTAAGGTTTATGAAATGGTCTTGGATAATAATGGTGTAGCTTCCAAGACTACTAAAGAAAAGGTCAAGTCATTAGCTCTTAAATCTAAAATCACTAGGGAGCAAACTAGTGATGATAGTGGTAGTATGAGGAAGTGATGAAGACATAGATAGAGAAAAAGAAGCCGAAGCATTTAATTTGATGGATAGGAACTTCCAAAAGTTCTTCGGCAAGGGTAATCGATTCAAGCGAGGAAATCGATTTAGTAATGGTACCAATAGGTTTGGAAGAGGTCGTGGAAATAGCTTTGGAAACAAAGGCGGTGAAAGCTTGAAACAAAAGGAGCTTGCTACAATTGCGAAATAGAAGGCCACTTTGCTAGTGAGTGTAGAAAGCCTAAGGAGAACAAGGCTTTTGTCGGAGGAGCATGGAGCAATAGTGAAGACGATGACGAACATCAAAACGAACAACATTACATGGCATTAAAACTCAAGAGGTAAGTAATCCAAACCATCTACTTCAAATATGAATGTTAATATATAGATTTGCAAAAGTAAGAATGTGGAACTCTCTTAAGGTTTAACAAGGATTTTGCTAAGACTTTTGAAAAACTTTTAAATGAAAAACGCTCTCTTGAAAGTAAGAATTCAAAATTTTTAAGTAAAATAATTGATCTTGACTTTAAAGTGAAGAAACTTGTTGATGATAAAGAGGTGGTTGAACCTTTTCAAATGTGTGTTGAACTCACACAAGAGGTTGACTCTTTGAAGAGTAATGTTTCCAAGCTTCAAAACGAATTCAGCATTGAATTTTTCAAATTTAAAAAGAGTAGCAATGTTTTGGACGACATGTTAAGTCGTCAAAAATTGTCCCAAGATAAGGAAGTTCTTGGATTTTCTAAAAATGAGAAAACCACTCCCGTAAGTCTAAACAAACCAATAGTGTTTGTAAAAGAAAGTCAAAAAGAAATTTCGTCAAATAGCTTTGTTAAACCCGCAGTGCCTCAAACTCACTTTGTAAACACTCGTTGTCCAGAAGAGTGGAAATAAGACATCAAGGATATTACTCGTGCTTACATAATGGACTTGGATACACGACGACCTCTGAGTTGACCTAAAGACTCTTTTAACCCACACCTAATAGAGACCATCTAACACCATATAACCAAAACCTTCTATTTCAAAATAACCACTCTTCGAAAAGAAGAAATTTTCATAGCAACCAAAGGTCTTCGTATCATCAACATATCACACCTTCTAGAGGAGTGAAAAATCCTACCCAAATCAAAGGCTAAAAACACTTTCGAGCATTGGACCAAACTTTTAAAACTCTCATAATTTTCAAAACAATCCATTGGTCCGCGTTCTCAAGGTACGACCTACATAAACTATGTGCTTTACTTCAAGACCAAAGAATAGGATAACTGTGCACCATATATTCCTAACCAACACAGAGCCCAAAATCCAATGGTACCACGGCCTTGAATTCATATTTGCTTGTAAGTGTGTCTTAAATGTATCTACTACCGGACGATTGGATTGTGAATAGTAGTTACACTAAGCACATGACCAGGAATAGAATATTGTTTACTTCGTACAAGGTGTATGATGGTGGACATGTCGTATTTTGGAGCAACCTAAAGGGCAAGGTCGTCGGTGGAGGTAATATTACTCATGACTCCATTACAATTACCAATGGTTGACATGTTTAGTTGGATCTAAACTTTTAACTTGTATTACGTAAGTCAATTATTTGATGATGATTGCATATTAAACTTTACTAAAAGTAGATTGTATTATTTGTAAAAATGGTAAAACGCTAGCTAAAGGACATAGAAGAAATGGATTATATACTTGAAAATTGGGAGATAACTCCAAACAACAAATTTTTATTGCATCCATGGTGGATGACTCAACGCTTTAGCATAGGAGGTTAGGTCACGCCAATATACGATTAGTTCAAAACTTAGCTTCCACCGAGCTAGTAAGGAATCTACCAAAGTTGAGCTTTTGAGACCAACGTTTTTGATAACATGTGATCTAGGGGAATCAAGGTAATGCATACAATAGGACTAGAATGAATGTCAACTAGCAGTGTTTTTAAGAGTTATTACACTTAGATTTGTTTGGTCCATCTCAATCTCAAAATTACAGAGGCAACTTCTATACTTTAATGATTGTAGATGATCACTCAAACTACACTTGGGTTGTGTTGTAGAGTCTAAGGATGATGTCTTAGAAAAGTTTAAAATCTTGTGTAAAAGACTTGAAAACCTACATGATTGTTCTATTGTTTCAATTATAACAAATAATAGTAGTGAATTTGATAAATTGCAATTTGGAAGCTTTTGTGAACAACATGAAATGTCTTATAACTTCTCGGGCCTATTCACTTCTCAATCGAGTGAGATTGTTGAAACAACACATCGCAAGTTAAGAAAAATAAGTCGTGCTACGTTAGACGAGCAATCCATTGCATAAAAGTTTTGGTTTCATGCATTAGATACGACAACTTACATATTTAACAGGGTTTGCATTAGAAAAGTTATTAATAAAACACCCTAGAGGTAATATTACTCATGACTCCATTACAATTACCAATGTTGAGCATGTTAGTGGTCTAGCTTTTAACTTGATTAGCGTAAGTCAATTATGTGATGATGATTGCATAGTTAACTTTACTAAAGTAGATTGTATTATTTGTAAAAATGGTAAAACGCTAGCTAAAGGACATAGAAGAAATGGATTATATACTTGAAAATTGGGAGATAACTCCAAACAACAAATTTGTCTTGCATCCATGGCGGATGACTCAACTCTTTAGCATAGGAGGTTAGGTCACGCCAATATACGATTAGTTCAAAACTTAGCTTCCAACGAGCTAGTAAGGAATCTACCAAAGTTGAGCTTTGGAAGACACATTTGTGATACATGTGATCTAGGGAATCAAGGTAATGCAAACAATAGGACTAGGAATGAAGTGTCAACTAGCAGGGTTTTAGAGTTGTTACACTTAGATTTGTTTAGTCCATCTCAATCTCAAAATTACAGAGGCAACTTCTATACTTTAATGATTGTAGATGATCACTCAAACTACACTTGGGTTGTGGTTGTAGAGTCTAAGGATGATTTCTTAGAAAACTTTAAAATTTTGTGTAAAAGACTTGAAAACCTACATGATTGTTCTATTGTTTCAATTATAACAAATCATAGTATTGAATTTGATAAATTGCAATTTGGAAGCTTTTGTGAACAACATGAAATGTCTTATAACTTCTCGGGCCTGTTCACCTCTCAATCGAGTGAGATTGTTGAAAGAACACATCGCAAGTTAAGAAAAATAAGTCGTGCTACGTTAGACGAGCAATCCATTGCATAAAAGTTTTGGTTTCATGCATTAGATACGGCAACTTACATATTTAACAGGGTTTGCATTAGAAAAGTTATTAATAAAACACCCTACGAAATCCTTAGAAATAGGAAGCCATCATTAGAGTACGTTAGGGTCTTTGGTTATAAAGTATTTATACTTAACACTAAAGTACATCTCACCAAGTTTGATCCAAAGTCGTACGAATGTGTGCTTTAGGACACTCTCAAACTAGTAAAGCATACATAGTGATTAACAAAGAAACAATGAGAATTGAGGAATCTCTCAATGTGACCTTTAATGAGAGCTTGCCCGAGCCCAGGTCATCTCCTTCGATAGAAGATGATAAGATCAGTAAACCCATAGTTCAAGATCTTAATGGGTCAATGTCATTACATGTTAATGTTTTAGATGAAGGCCATCCTAAGAGTCTAAAAGAAGCTAGAGGTCATCCAATAGAACAAGTAATTGGTGAGTTAAATGAGAGGACACTTAGTTCTAAGACAAAACAAGCTTAGGATTTTCGCATGACATTTTCCAAAGTTTAAATTATACGAGTCTAGTTGAGGTTGTTCATGGTTGACATGCACAATAGGATATTGATTTGAGTGAGTGAGGGGTCAAAAACAATGATAAAAGTCTAGAGGTCGTTTTCATACCTTATTAGAGATATTTGTGCTCTTAGAGCTTATGTGCTTATGTGCTTATGTACTATGCACTAGGACTTATGTGAAAGGCATGAAGTTAAACAACATTGTTGTTTTAACGAGATGAAGGATAGACGTCAATACATTATTCAAACTATGGTTGACATATCTCGGATTCTACATGTAAAATGTACGTGCTATGAACAAGAAATTTGATCTACATCTTGTCAATATTATGGTAATCTTTGCCTCACATGTTTAAATGTGTGAAATCAACGTATTCACAACATTGCATGTTCTATTCCCCATGTTAGACATGAAAGATTAAATAGAAAAATTCGTTGACAAAATCACCTTGGATCGCAACTCATCTGTGTGTTGAAAATGTTTCATTTGTGTCAACTTGTTCATTTTATGTGTTGATTGCATGCTATGTGAATTAGAGTAGAAACGAAAAGAAAAGAACTTTATGCAAACAACAAACTATTCATGTAGTTAAAGCGAATTCTTTTAAATTAGAACTCAGTATGGTATTGCATAACATACTAAAATGCACAATTAATAAATGTGATAATTTAGTTATCTCATCCGAGAAACTATGTACTTAACTTACCATACACTGTGGTAGTTAAAGATTATCATTGTTGACACAACACATCAACCATAAGCCCGAGATATTATGCATGACAACACTTTGCTAATATATATAATGGATTATGTGTCAAATATGTGTAACATATCCAAAAAGGATTAAAATACACATTGAAGTAGGTTTGATAACTTGGACCACTCATCCGAGATCCTAAGTATTCTCTTTGTAATGCAATGAAAATAAAGTTATCAACACTTAAATCCAAATGGTGATTAAGGATCTCTACACAACAAACTACAATGAAAGTATCATGTATGAACAAACTATGGTGTATGCATGCATAATAATAGGAACTAGTTTGTTTAACTTAATCATCCCTTCTTAATAAAATCCCAACTAAACCTTAACCAAACAACTCAAATCAACAAAGCATAATTGTCTTCCCAATAGAGTACTTCCTTTACAAAATGCATAACTACCTTAAACTTTATGGAATCAAAGGTACTAGGTCTAATCACCCAAGAGCTACTTGTTAAATCTTAAATCTTATACCTAACTCAAATCTCACCACTATAAAAGGATATTAAATGTAATCACTATCATCATCACTATCATCGCCATTACAAAAGAATGGTGCTTATGGACAACCAAATTAGCTCTCTAAAAAGTGTGCTTAACAATAAGGCGTTTGAAGACTCAAGCAATGACTCAGACTTCAATGTAGACTTGTACCTTAATGATGAAGAAGATAATGGTGATAATCTAATCGTTCCTCAAACTCCCCGTGAGGAAGTAAGAACTAACATATATAACACCAAGATCCCCCTCTCTAATAAGAGGGATATGGGAAGATATGATTTGGGATAAGATAGGGAATCCCCTAAGCCCAAATCACATTGAGCGTGGATATTTTGTTTGTTTGAAAACACAATAAATATGATCAACTCAATCAAAGAACTTAGAGAAAAAATAGGGATATGTTCTCCTCTATCAATGAGGTAATAAAACTCATGCTAGCCGTAGCTACCTACGTGAGTTGTGTCATTGAGAACGACATTAGAAAGGAAGAATCAAAGGATAATCTTAAGGAGTAAGATACTTTAAAAGTATTTGATATGGTTGTATGCTTAAATGTTGAACTTATGTGGTTCTTAATAAAATGTGTTTTGCTTGTGTGCTTATTACCTCTAGCTTGTTCAACAAAAAGTAATTGGAGTCATGAATAACTATACATATAAAATGTCAAAAATATGAATATGAATGTATGCAACAATGTAAAAAGTCACAATAATCAATATTTGTACTCATCCATATTCACAACAATGTAAAAATCAAGAGGATTCATTTTTGCTCCTCTTGATTTTTAGCAAAACACAAACTCAAATCTTTTTCAAACGCCTCTAGCCAATGGCGAAACTTCTTTCTAAACCTAGTATGATCATATTTTCAACATACCATCACATGAAATTATTCATTTGACCTTAATCCGGATTTAGGTTGTTCCTAATCATGTAACGGGGTTTACTCCCTTATTAGTCAAACTAAGTCAAATGTTACTTTGCGTAAACGCATCCCTTCCCGTTATGGGATATGATTTACTTGCGATGAAAAGCACTTAGCTTGTTTAAATCAAGATGATTAGTGATCAAATCCATTGTTGATTATCATGGATTAAAGTATAAATGACTAAATGAGTTTGTGGTATTTGGAGATTAATTATGCTTTGAGTTTTCCCATCTCCTTACCTATAAATGCTTTACAAACTCACATTTATTCCTCAAATGTATAAGATATCTTACAAAGTCCCACACTCCTTCTACACAATCCTACAACCCATCCTTCCTAATTATTTGTTTACCCTTCTTCCCAATAAATGATTAGATCCTTCACACACTCTAAACACTTCTTTCTTAAACCATCCCATAATCACTTTTACCCACTCTTTTCTTTCTTATTGGAAATGTGATTATTAACCCAAATCAATCATTTGATTTCATCCTAAACATCATCATCTTCATTCTTCTCATCTTCAAACCACCTTCAAACCTAACCTTCTCTTCACATAAACCTTCCCCAAATAATACCTACATGGGACAACTCACATTCCCTTACACAGTGTATTATCCTTGTACTTGTTGTACCTTTTGTTCCCTTGATTCTTAACATAGGCTCCTCCACATCCCATCAAAACATTATCCACCACATATCTACTATTCACCTTCTTCCTCACAACATTTAAATTTCACACACACACACATACTATATCATCCTCACCGTTGATCAAGTCACTTCATCAATCCAAGTTACCTTACTCTATTTTTCTCTCTTGGATTAATTTTAAATAAATACAACAAACACACTTTCTCTTGCACCCTTGATCAAGCCACCTCATCAATCTAAGATACCTCACTCTCCTCTCCTCTATTGGATTGAATTCAAATCTCAAACAAGCACACTTCCTTCTACAAACAAACACAATTCACTCACTAAACAAACACACTTCTCCTATCACCCTTGATCTTGCCACTTCACCCATCCAACTTACCTCTCTTCATCTCATCCTCACCCTCCATTTCAAACTAAGATCAAGAGGATCCTTTTCATTACATCATGCCAACTCATGATAACTCATACACAACCCATTCTCCATTTCCAACATAAGCCTGATAAAATTCAAATTTTAAATCTTTTCCCCCTTTCTCTCCAAGTTAATAATTATCTTAGAATATTTTTTTGTACCTTAACTAGCTTCTTTAAACCTTTAGTTGGATCCCAACTAAGCTAGTTACATTTTGAGAAATACCTAAAATACCCCCTTTCTGATAATTCTTTTATCTCTTTTCAATATTAGATTAGCAAAAGGCTTTTTAATAATTCATAAACACTTTTAACAAATGGCTATTTGAGTTGGTTGACCTTGAGTGTAAGAATGATTGAAAGGTCATAGCATGAAGTACAATTAGGGGTTTAATAAGTGAGGGTATTTAAAACACCAAAATCCTAAAGAAAATAGTTTGGGAATCTGGTGCGTTGGCCACGTGCTGACGCGTGGGCAGCGCGCCACTCGCAAAATATTTTCTCCCATTTGGTATCTTTGGCCTATAAAAACCCCACACTTGGTCTTTGTATATCTCACCCCTTGCAAACATTCTTTCCTCTTTTTTCTTTTCTCTAATCCTCTAAGTCTAACACCTCTTGTAATTTTAATTTTCTCCTCTATCATTCTATTGAAGTGAACACATATCCGCAAGATAGCCATACAAGTACCTAATTAATACTTGTGTATTTTGTCGAGGGTCTTCATTCTCATACCCTTTTTTTAGAATCGAGTCTCTAGGCTAGGTTAGGACTTGGTTCAAGGATCTAGTTGGGGTTGGGTAAGCTTCCAAGGGGATGTATTTAGAGTTTATAGGTTAAGTCGAATCACGTGTTCTTAGGGGTGGGTTCTGAAGGCAGAATACCGTAGGTAGTAACTCTTCTTTGTGAGCGCCGATCTTTGTGTATATCGGTAGAGTTAATTGTAATATAGTTTATAGTCCACCATAAGGATTATACTAGTAGAGTATCGGAGCTGTGGATTCGCAACTAGACGTTCGGAAGGACTAAACACTCTTTCCCGAACCAGTATATATCGTGGTGTCTCTCTTTCTCTCTATCTGCTTATTGTTTTTACTGCAACGTAGATTAGCACACCACTCGGCTCTTTCAAGACTTGAAGTTTTATAAACTTCAAAGAAGTCAAGAAAACCATATTCACCACCCCCCCTATGGTTCTACAAAACGAACAACCTCAAACATGCTAACGCCACACAAACTAAAAGAAATTTTTCAAAACACAATCAGCCGACAACGAAACATAGATCGCACGACACTATACCAAAATTAGCTATTATGCTTATATATCAAAACTATCACAAAAATTGTACATTACAATCTATTACCATTAAAAATTGAATGCGTACCTTAGGTATGCAAACTCCAAAAAATAGTTCGCAAGGCCAAATAACATGTAGTTGCACTTAAAATAAAAAATCATGAGCAAACAACCATAGATGATACAAAATGCAAAAAACAACAAATCTGATACATGTCAAACTTCAAAAGATACCATCAAGCGCAAAACATGCTAAGATGTACCGACTGCATAAAATTGGCAACCACGATTATGTTTCAGATTACAAAAGATGCTACAAAGCACAAAACATGATAAGCTTTGTATGTTCTTTTTTCAAATGGTGAAAGCTATAGATACGCAAGATACATTTTCAAAAAGGCTAAAATACGTGATCAACTATATCTATTACTGCCAAAGTACTTTCAAATTTTGTTCAATATACGTAATATGACCGGGTATGAACCTGTTTGACCGGTTACCACTTAAAAAAGTTACATTAATGATCCATGTGGTTTGCGTTGACTTCCATCATTAGTCCATTGACTTTTTTTCACTTAAACAAGTTACGATAATGGTCCATGTGATTTGCGTTGACTTTCACCTTTAGTCTCTTAACTTTTTTCGACTTAAAAAAGTTACGGTAATGGTCTCTGTGATTTACGTTGACTTTCACCTTTAGCTCCTTAATTTTTTTCCACTTGTAACTCTTTTTTCACTTTTTTTCATTCATTCATACAATTTCTTTTGATTTTTTTCTAAATTATAAACAATGTACGTAATAGGAGCGATATGTTATCAGTTTAACGGTTACCACCTAAAAAAATTACATGAATGGTCACTTTTACGCTTATTATACGTATAATTTAACGCAAAGTTTAGAAAAAAGGAATTTTACATTTTTTCATATATTCATACAAGTTTCTGAATATTTTTTATCTTTTATTTCCTTTTTTTTCAAAGTGAAATTTGCTTCTTCACTTTTACACTTATTGTACTTGTACTTAAATGCGATGTTTAGAAAAAATGTATTCAAAAGAAATATAGGTCACATGAGGGTGTTTAACGGTCAAAATTTAAGTCACATGAGGGCGTTAGTTTTCAAAAAAGTTAATGTAACATTTAGAAAGTTTTTTTCCTAAAAAGAGTTTTTTTTTCTGAAGTTGCGTTAAATTATAAGTGTAATAAGTGTCAAAAAAATTAGTGCCATTTTTCTAAGTGGTAAAAAAATAGTGTATGAATAAATGAAAAAAGTAATAAAAAATTTAGAGTAAAAAAAGTGTAATAAGTGTAAAAAAATAGTGTGTGAATAAGTGTAAAAAATAGTGCAAAAATAGTGTAATAAGCATAAAAAATTAGTGATATAACGGTTAAAAAAGGATTAACGGTTAAAAAAACGACTAACGGTGAAAGTTACTCGTTTAAAAAGGGACTAACGACTAAAGTTAAAAAAAGAAAAAAAAATATATGACATGCGACTAACGGTGGAAATCAACGAAAACCGCATGGACCATTACTGTAACTTTTATAAGTGGTAAAAGGTAAACATGTCACATATCCGATCATATTACGTATATTGAATAAAATTTGAAAGTTAATTAGCGATGTTCAGCCATAAATTAGTGTGTTACGTATATTGGTCTTTTTAAAAATGTATCTTGCATATCTATAGTTTTCAGCCCTTTTCAAACTCAATTTATATAACAATACATCTGAATTTGGAAAAAGAAATGTGCCTCTTTTTCTAATTAATAACATTTACTAAATCAACAATTATGACCACAACTCTGAAAAATATGAGAAAGCAAAAAAGATTTCAGAATAGGCAACAAATGATAAGCTTTATGTATTGTCTTTTCAGACGTACTTTATACAGTAACAGAGAAAAATTCAGAACTAAATATCGGTTTCCTTTTCAAATATTACGGAGCAACTACAACCACATATAATGTAGACAGAGTAACACAAGCACACAAAGAAACCATATAAAATCAGCACATGTTAAGATTTATGCATCAATAAAGATACCATCTTTTGATGCCATTTTATGTCTTAAAATTAGAACACAGTTTTATCATTTTATGCCATACGATTTTTCGAAACCCTTGTGTTCTCAAATTCACTATCACAGCAGAACAAACGCATAGTCTCAAGCACGCTAACGCCACACAAAGTAAAATAAAATTTTAAAACACAATAAACATCAAACGAAACACATATCATACCACACCATACAAAAGCAGCTATTATACTCACATATAAGAACTATTACAAAAATTAGACATTGCAAACTAATACCATTAAAAATTGAATGCATATATGTGTTAAAACCACTATACACACTGAAAACTTTTCTTTGCATTCTTCACAAATTTCGAACACCAACAATAATAAGCTAAATATACGAATCCAGATATTAGAACACATCTAAAAATAACTTTCAGACTTTCAGAATCAATCTAAAAATTTACATTTTATACAACACTGCACAATGATACAATTCAAAATATTGGTTTCTATACACATCACACGAAATCAACACTCATTAACGCATTATTATTTTGGGCATCCAAAAATTAGCTTTTAGTACTTCACAAATCAGATGTTATCAACACAACCAATACAGACCATATAATGTAAGCATTTATGGCAAGATTTAAGCAAAATTTCATACATAAGAGCTCACGTTTACACAATGTCGGTTTATGTTTATATACAAACTAAGCCATAACTGGTCGTACGCAAAACTTAAATGGCAGAATCCAGGCAATACAATATCTGCAACATTTTTTCTGGCTGATACATTGCATTGGCTGCAAAATTTACAAATTATAAGACTACAAAATCATCATAGCAAGCCCACAATCAGTCGCTCCAATTTCGTATCTCATTCTACTTACACAATGTCAGTTTATCCTTGGATGCAAACTAAGCAATAATTGGTCGTACGAAAAATTTAAATGGCAGAATCCAAGCAATACAAAATCCGCAACATTTTTAACAACATAAGTTTTCTGACTGATACATTGTATTGACTACAAAATAAGGCAGTCCTTTATATAAACAAATCGTATTTCTAAAAAATTACAAATTATTGGTCTACCAAATCATCATAGCAAGCTAACAATCAAACACGCCAATTTCGTATCTTATTCTGCATAACAATATTAAAATAAACCCCAAAAATAAAATACCGTGAAATGCAACAACAATTTAATCATCATTACGACCCAAACCCTAAAACAATGCTAACTTAAAACGTCTAAATTTAAAACCGTTGAAAATTTACAACATGCAGCAAATTTAGATCCTAAATACACAAATGTATACGGCTAATTAACACATATAACCACAAATTATAATATAAAATATTTTTAATTTTAAAAAGTTAATTTGAATTACTCATAACAAATTAAACTAACACAAACACTATCTATTAATCCAATAACAACATGCAAATTAAAAATTAAATAAATTGATAAATAAATACGAAATGTTTACCAATCATATAACAATCATTTCTGGATCTATAAACCACCAAAAACACAAAACAATGGCGGTATAAGACAACTGAAGAAGCTGAAGATTGAAATCTGAAAAAAGAAAACCTAGAAGAACCTCTTCCACCTAAACATGTGAAGCTAAAAAAACACCGAACAACCACCTCCTAAGAACTAAAAGAGAGTGCTGAGTACGCTTCCAAATATCGAGGCAAGAGCATTGTTCTTAACGAAACCAGAACAACAAATACAGACCAAGAAGATAAATGTGTTGGATTTAGTGTCCAAGTTCATAACTAATTGGTAAGACTGTCGTCAAAAGTAGAGTCCTTTTTGGGTTGCCCTCAGTGAACCGTAAAAGAAAAGGTTTCGAAGAATAGGTTACGGCGTAACCACTTTTGGTGTTACGCCGTAACAAGGCGCGAGATGTTTTTGGGGGATGTTCCACATTGCCCCAAGGAGACAACCCAACCCCCTAGGAGTTCGAATAATAGTTTCTCTTGGTTCGTGGGTGTGAGCCATTAGAGGTACTCTCGTTTGGGTACTCGCCTCCAAGTTCGACCAAGGTGGTCCGTGTGTGAGAAATTCGATTTTCTCAAAGGTTAGTATTTTCCTTTTATTTATTTATTAATTTTTTTTAAGTTGCTTTTAGTTAATTAGGTATAGATCCTTTAGGGTTTAGTTCCCTTCAAGCCCTAGATTAATTATTATTTCCGTTGCGTGTTAATCTAGTTAGGGAATAGAAAACCTATCACTATAATGCCATGCTTGCCACCCTATCGACACGCAAACGAGATCGACATGTCACATGTAAGATACTAATGTTCATACTTATCATCCTACTAATGTTATCGATGAATGTTTAAAAATAATTGAATGGCATTATGAAAGATATTAAGTGGATTCCCCGTATCATGTTATTGTGTTGTTGGGAAGATAAGGATGAACAAATTATAGGAATGTGTAACAATGCTCAAACATTAACTTAACCAAAAAACATTCTCATTGTATCACTCATGTTATAAGAAATATCCGAGTCCACAATTAACCTAATAAAACAAAAATAAAAAATATCATATTACACAGCTGGTTGATTTTGCACGAGGCCCTATTACGCAAGATGAGGTGTCGTTGAGTGTTACAAGCCACCGGTCATCGATACCGAATAATCCAACACTAGTGTGTAATGATTTGTAAGTACTAACTGAGGTTGGCATGAGTGGTTAAGGGTCTCTTGCTCCTTAACCAATGTCTCGGGTTAGAGGCCAAAGTGGGTCCCTTATCAGGGAAGGTTCCGCAGTAACCGTGTGTACGGACGCGTGTGTTTTCCGTGGACAGAGGTATCCTATAATTAGGTCCGCGTCCATTTTGCTGTGTTCGGGCCATAGCCAATGCAGATTGGGCTTAGTCTCGGTCCCTGACTTGTTGATGTTGGGCTCAGAAGCCCAAATGATAGTGTGACCTAAGCCCAGAGGCTTGGTATATCTACTATACGTCATCAAGTCCCCCTAGTCTAGTATGATATTGCCTGCGGACCATGTCTCGCATGCGATGATTAGTGCTAGACTTCAGGTTCATTGCTAAGATTTGTCGCCTTCCGTGGTCATGTGTCTTCCCTGCGAAGCTTCCTTATCATGGTTGGTGACGTTGAGGTGACATGGACCGATGTTGTCCTTTTATTTTCTGACTGATTTGACGTATTTATAGCTTTTTTAACTGTTTCGTAAGCGAAACCCAACCGTTGATCACGTGAGTGGGTTACACGTGTCATCATCTGGCTGTGGGTAGATATAAATATACCGAGGGTATAAATACCCCCTCCTATTTTTACTATTTCCTTTTCCACAACTTTTCTTTCCACCATTGT